>JAOQMQ010000005.1:20527869-20545609 GCA_027563845.1 Erythroxylum subrotundum | reverse complement strand
TCATGGATTACTAACAAAACTTTAGCTGCAAATTCTCTATTACTTAAATTTTGAATGATACTTAAGCTTATGATCTTGGGAAATAACCATATTAACCATTTGAATGATACTTAAGCTTATGATCTTGGGAAATAACCATATTAACCAATCTAATGAACACTTGCATACTTAAGGTAAAGAGATAAGGAGATAGTTAATCTCTCTGTCTCAAACCTCTACCTCGCTTAATCACATTAATAAGTTCTCCGTTCATCAAAATGGAAAAAGAAGTAGAGGTTATGCAATGTTCAATCTGGCCAAAATATATCAAGAAAGCCAAAAGCAAAGTACCCTGATGAAACAATTTTCACTTGGGTGCTTTCTATTGTAGTTCTTAAAGAGTTATTATACCCTGATGAAACAATTTTCACTTGGGTGCTTTCTATTGTAGTTCTTAAAGAGTTATTACGCTAACAAGATGTTATCCTTAACGTTCCCCGCTTTTATAAAGGCTGCTTGAGAGGAATCATTAGGACAAACCTGGGAATCTGAGTCTTTCGGCTACCAATTTTGATATGATATTATAGACTATACTAAAACATAAGATGGGCCTAAAATCCTTTGAAAAGTGGGCCTAGATAATTCAACCTAACATTTTCCACCGGAAATGAAGAGAGGGAAGATATAGAAATTGAAAACAGACAAAAATTGATCTACTTTTAGAAGGACTAACATAATAAAAATTTGAAAAGCATAAACAGAAAAAGTTATAGGAGCAAGCTGGTCTTGGCGCTGACGTACTGGTGGCGCTGACGTACGAGTTAAAGCCGAGAGATAAAGAGTTGGAGATAAGGAAAAGACCTTTGTTTTCCCCCTAGACACGCCAAGTACCACACTATTTTTATTCATGAGGTCTACTCTAGGGCCATTGATTTGAAACTCAAGGTTTCTCTCTCTTTCTAGACCCGGAAACAAGAAACTACAAGAAGAGCATTGTGAGGATGGAGCTGCTCCGATCCAATCTCTCTCGGGTTCGGATCCCCGAACCCACCAATCGCATCTACAAGCAAGAGTGCTGCGTCTCCTTCGATTCTCCCGTACTCTTCTTATTTCCCTTTCTTTCTCTTATAGAAATTTGTATCTTGGAGTTGAATGCTAGGGTCCTGCAAGACTCCTTTTTCTGCAGTCAATCTTAGCGGAGTTTTCCTGTTCTTTGACGTTTTGTCTCATGTATGTTTAATTTGTTTTGACAATTTGGTAAATACGTATCGTGAATCTTAGAAGTCGGAAGGTGGGTTGTTCATTGATATGAACAGCTTTCTTGCTTTCGGGAAGGACTATGTGGGTTGGAACTATGAGAAGACTGGAAATCCCGTGTATTTGCATATAAAGCACACAAAGAAGCCTACCCCTGAAGACAGGCCTTCAAAGAAGCCTACTCTTTTGGCTATAGGTAACTCCATATAGGCGTGTGTTCTTTATTTTGACGTGTTATGTTACAATTGTAATATGCTGGTAATGAAACAGATTAATACAATCTGGTTTTCTTATCTATTTGTAGGTGCTGAGGGAGGATTTGAAAACAGTGAACCAGAATATGATGAAACATACAATATAGTCATGTTGCCAGACTATGTTAGTCTTCCATTTCCTTCTGTCGAGCTGCCTGAAAAGGTACATTTTAGTTGTGCTATTTTCTGTGTGATGATAAATCTACATTAGCTAAAATCAAGGTTTAAATGTTGGTAATCGTTGCACTGGAATTCTACAGGTAAGATTGGCTGTTGATGCTGTTTTGATGGCTGAAGGTGCAGAGAGAAAAGAGACACTTGCGGCTTGGACAGCTGATAAGAAGCAGGTTAGTGCATATGCACTGAATTTGCAGCAGATTGACAACGGTGTTATTGTTCCCCCTTCTGGATGGAAATGCGCAAAATGTGACAAAAAAGATAATCTGTGGCTCAATCTTACTGATGGGACCATCCTTTGTGGGAGAAGAAATTGGGATGGAACTGGTGGCAACAATCATGCCATTGAATATTATAAAAAAACAGGCTATCCCCTATCAGTGAAGCTTGGGACGATTACAGCTGATTTGGAAGCAGCAGGTAATACCAAGCTGCATCTCTGGAAGCAATAATTTCCAAAATACGATGTTTAATTATATGTTGGATACTTATCGACATAATCAAATGGTGCATTTCTTCAAGCAAAAATGTTATGTTTGGGGATTGAATTATCATAATATTAGGGACTTCCAAAAGGTATTAGATGCCAATGGTCTCTGAATGTAGTATGGACACTTCAAATAGGGGTACAGGTGTTCTTTTATAAATTCCAAGTCTTGACGACTTCGTGTAATATTAAGAGAAATAGATGTGACTTCTAAATAGAGGTTGTGATGAATATTAATTTTGTAATATTTCTCTGATGCTAATCATGTAGATATACGGTAAAGTATTTAGCTCTTCACAGATGAACATGATTTAAGTAATTGTAGCGGATTGAACTAGTAGATTGGAAGAACATAGAGACTGCAGTTTTTTTTTTTAATTTGTTAAGTGTTTATTGTATAATCTGTCGATTGAGATCTGTTGGGTCCATGTTCTTGGAATTCACGACCATTATGTGTTGTGGCAGCTCAGATGTTTTCTCTTACCCAGAGGACGATAGTGTTCTGGACCCATTATTAGCGCAGCATCTAGCATTTTTTGGCATTGACTTTTCTTCACTGCAGAAGGTAAGCTTTGACGTATGTTTTGGAGTTTTATCTTGTCATTGACATGGGACTGCTTACTATTATTTGAATGTGGGACTATGCACGATTGTTAGTAGCTTTTAAAATTTAGATAAGAAAAGGCTCCTGCTGTGGCTGTCTTTTTTGTCTTTTGTAGTTTGGGAAATATCTTCAAAGGGAATAGTTGATGTTGAGAGTTCTCAATAATGAATATATGCAAATGGTGATGATGAACTGTAACAAAATTAACTGTGATGAACTGTAACAAAATTAACTGCTGCTTAACATAAGAATAGAAACCCATTGTTCATATAACGATTAAGATGTCCCAAAACAATTATTACTTCGGGAGTTATGTCCTTTGCTTTAATTCCAAACTGATACTGTGAAGCTGCTCTATACCTATATTAATTAACAAAAGAAGAGCAGTCAAAAGATGATAAAAAATTAAAACCTTAGCTCCTTTCACGTTTGTAGATTACTGACAAAGCATCGTTTATTGACTGCTAGGTAGCATTACTATATACCGTAGCTGTAACTTGAGTGCTAGTTTTCTTTTTCATTTTGATGGTTTAATCAATTTGGACCGACAGTCTAGGTGTGATGTATTTGATATTTTGTCTCTAAGTTGGTGGGTTTGTGTTGTTTGGTTTGCTGGGAAATATTAGATTTGATCCTGTTAAACTAGAATCCTAGATGTTATTTTTGTTGTATCTTTTCTGTCCCTTGCTGGACAATCGACATAAGCAGACTTATTAGAAGCTGATAATATTTCCTTTGGTTTTAGACTGAAATGACTACTGCTGAAAGAGAACTTGATCAGAATACCAACTTTGATTGGAACCGAATTCAAGAAAGTGGGGAGGCTGTTGAACCAATCTTTGGACCTGGATATACAGGGCTTGTGAATCTTGGTAACAGGTAATATTGCTTTTGGAAAGTTCTTCCAGAAATAACACATTTTTGTTCTCTCCATTCTGATGTATCCTTCTTGCAGTTGCTACATGGCTGCAACAATGCAGGTTGTGTTCTCAACACATTCATTCTGTTCAAGGTTAGTCTTATACCTGCAAGATTGCATGATTTAGAAACGCTACAGGATAGCTTTGAAGAGAAATGACATAGGCCCCTGAACTAGTCTGATTTTTTATAGGCCTGATCAGGTTTTGGACCAAATTTGGGTGGGTCTGGACCGGCCCGAAGCCCCTTTTTTTCCAAGGTCTGGGCCTGGCCCAAAGACCAATCAAATTGGGCTTTCCCCATTGACTTTGGGTTGCCAAGCATACTTTTAAGCTAATTAACAAGTGGAATTAGTATTGGCAATAGGGCTTGGGCTCAATTTTCTAGGCCCTGGCTGCTCAGGCCCAACAGGCAACAATTTTTTTTAAAAAAAGTAAAAAGTCGGCCCTGACGTTGCAAGCCTCGCCCTGCCCGGCCCATTGTCATCTCTAATTGGAATTGGAGCAAAATCCTAAGCTAAAATAAGAACCAAGTAAAATATAGCAGATTTGAACTTTTATCTATAAGTATTTGTGAAGAAGAAAAACTCAAAATGAGGTTACATAAAGATTATCAGCTCGCACTAATAATTGTGAAATTTAGAATCAGAAAACTCTTATTTTTTCACAGTTGAAGCATTTAGCCTTGTTTATGAATCTTGCTATCTTATTCCTAAAATTACTAAAATAAGGGCTCTAGTTTTAATTGCCCAAGCATGAAAAGGATTCTACTGTAATAAGGATTCTTATTGTTCCCTAATGGACTCAAAATCCTAAACCAACAAAGACAAGCGAAAATTAAAATAGTTCCTTTTTTAATTTGTAAAAGTAATTGTTAAGATTTCCAGGAAAAACTACACAGATACATATATATATACAACCAACAAGAAAATAGGTATCAATTTGAACTAAACTATATCTAGAAGTCTATAGTAGAAATCCCTTGATTATACGGATTTCTGTTTCTAATAATCTTATCCCATAAGATTGATCTTATCTAAATCTCTGTTCTTCAACACTCCCCCTCAAGTTGAGGAATAGATGTCTTCCATTCCCAGCTTGCATATAAGATCATGAAATCTTGAAGCATTTAGCTTTTTGGTTAGAACATTTGCTAGTTGATGATCCGAAGGAACATAAGACATACACACTAGTCCTTTCAACTTTTCTTTGATGAAATGTCTGTCAATCTCAATATGCTTTGTCCTGTCATGTTGTACAAGATTATGTGCTATGCTAATTGCAGGCTTGTTGTCACAATAGAGCTTCATAGGACCTTCCCATTTGATTTTTAAATCATCAAAAATGATATTCAGCCATAATAGTTCACAAAGTCCCTGTGCAATAGCCCTGAATTCAGATTCTACTGATGATCGAGCCACTACGTTTTGTTTTTTACTGCATGTAACTAGGTTGCCTCCAAGAAACATGCAGTGGCTTGTTGTTGATCTTCTGTCAATCGGAGATCCTACATGGTTTGCATCTGCGTAGATTTCTAAGGATAGCGTATGGCCCCTTTTAAACAGTAGTCCCTTGCCTGGATTGCCTTTCAAGTAATGTAGGACTTGGTAGACAGTTTGAAGATGAGATTCTCTTGGTTGTGCATAAATTGACAGATTACACTCACCGAATGTGCTATATCTGGCCGAGTATGTGCTAAATCTATTAGCTTGCCCACTAGTCGCTGATACATGTTCTTGTCCACTGTCGGTTCTTCCTTTGCTTCTCCAAGTTTGTAATTTGAATCCATTGGATTAGACATCGGTTTGCACCCAATTTTCCTAGTTTCCATTAATAAATCTGCAACATATTTTTGTTGAGAGATGAATATCCCTTGCTTTGAATTTGCCACTTCAATACCGAGGAAATACTTTAGTTTTTCTAGTTCTTTTATCTCAAATTCCTTTAACAGTTTCTGCTTCAATTCCAGCTTCTCTTTTTCATCATTTCTTGTCATTATAATGTCATCCACGTAGACCAAAATAATAGTCACCCCTCTTGTTTTTGAGTGTTTCATGAAAAGAGTATGATCCCCTTGACTCCGCTTATATCTTGATTCTTTCATCACTTTTGCGAACCTACCAAACCAGATTCTTGGAGATTAGCCTTTCTCAACTTGCAGGCCTATTACCTGTATCTTTTGTAAATTCGGGTGGAACATTAATGTATATTTCTTCAGTGAGATCTCCATGAAGAAAAGCATTCTTAAAGTCATACTGAAGAAGCTGCCAGTCAAAATGAGTTGCCAAGGACAACAAGATCCTTACTGTGTTCATCTTCGCAACTGAGGCAAATGTCTCTTGATAATCCACTCCATAGGTCTTTAGCTACCAACCTAGCTTTGTATCTCTCTAAGGAGCCATCGGCCTTGTATTTTAGTGTGTAGATCCACTTACAGTCAACAATGTTATTCCCTCTCCGTTTGTCAACAACCTCCCAAGTATGATTGTTCTCCAAAGCATTCATTTCTTCTTTCATAACATCTCTCCATTCCTTTTTTGATAAGGCCTTAGAAACAGTGTTAGGAATAGCAATTGTATTTAAACTCACAATAAACCTTTTATGGGTAGGTGAGAGGTGTTTGGAGATATAATGGGAAAGTGGATAGAGCGATCAATGGGTGCATTCTTTAGTTCCTTTTCTAACAACAATAGGAAGGCCTAAATTATCACTTGGATTAGTGGAATTTTTACCTGTTTGGATATTTGAGCATGGTTGAGGACTCAAGGTGATCTCATTTTTAGGACTAGGATTTGATTCTTGAACTTGCTTCAGTGCTGGAATGTCTGGAGTTTGCTTCGATGGAATGTCTTGAGTTTGCTCTGGTGTTGGAATGTCTTTTCTCCTTGAGTATACTTGAGGAAAACTTGGAAACTTGTGGGGGGTTTTGGCTAGGATGGGAGTTAACTTAGGGGGTTCTGTGTCTGGACTTGGCTCGGGTTTTGTGATGCTGATAGAATTTGGTTGGGTTGAGTGGACAGGAGTTGGAGTACGAGTGAGGTCTAGGGTATTTATTGGTTCGAAGGAACTGCAAGGACTATCTTCCATTATGCTATTCTCCCCCTGAAGATAGGACTTTGAGAAGAAGAATTTCCACTCTTGAGAAAGTGACGTCAGCTGAGATATAGGTCCTTCTTTTAGATGGATTGTAACACTTGTATCCCTTTTGAGTTGATGAGTATCCTAGAAACACACACTTAATGGCTCTAGGATCAAGCTTCCCCCGATTTTGGATATGGACATGAACAAAAGCAGTACACCCAAATACCCTAGGAGTGAGTCCATTGGAAGTTCTAAAATGAGGGTACAAATAGTTTAGGAGCTCGACAGGACTCTTATTATCTAGAACACGTGAGGGTAGTCTATTGATCATATAGGTGGCATTAAGAACTGCTTCACCCCAATAAGATTTAGGGACATTTCCTTGAAAAAGTAAGGCCTGAGTGGTATTAAGTAGGTTTCCATTTTTTTTTGGCCACTTCATTTTTTGGAGGTGTACTAACACAAGATGAATTATGAATAATACCATGTGATTGGAAGTAAGGAGATAAGACTTGGTTGAAATATTCTCTAGCATTGTTTGTTCTAAAATCCTTTATCTTTACCCCAAATTGATTTTGAATCATTGAATGAAAATTTGGAATAACAGTCCCTACATTAGATATTTGTTTAAGGAGAAATAGCCATGTAACCTGAGTACAATCATCAATCAAAGAGACAAACCAACGAGCTCCAGAAATATTGGGTATAGTGGATGGACCCCATATGTCACTATGAATCATATGAAAAGGATGAGAAGCTCTTTTATTAGTAATAGGAAAAGATACACGAGTATGTTTTGCCAATTCACAAGTTTCACAATGAAATTCATAGATATCTAATCCTTGAAACAGGGGGGAAACATAGTTTTTAGAACTCTAAATGATGGATGACCTAGACAGAGATGGTGCAACCAAATGGAATCTTTATTCAAAGAACTAAGGAAGGATGAAGGTGTATTTATCTTAGCTTTTTGATATGGTTCAAGGTGATAGAGACCATTCCATTCCTTCGCAAGTCCAATCCTCTTCTCCTTGTCCTGGTCATGAAAAACACAGCAAGAAGGAGAAAAAATGGCAACACAATTAAGGTCATTAGTAAGCCTTTGGATAGAGATTAGCTTGGTTGATAATTTTGGTACATGTAGGGCATTTTTTAGAGTGAGTGTAGGGCTCAATTTTGTCTCCATAACCAGCAACAGTGACTAATTCTCCATTAGCAACTATGATTTTCCTATTACTTGGACTAGGGTTGTATGTGTGAAAAAACTGGGTTATAGGGGTCATGTGGTTTGTGGCCCTGGAGTCTATAATCCAAGGGCTATTGTAACACTTCATTTCTGAGGTGTCCGTATACAAAGAGAATGTAGGTTTACTTGAGAGAGCAAAAGAACATATACCTTTCGGCTGTCTAAAGGAACTCAACAAGCCTCTAAATTTCTCAATCTCTTCATTGCTAAGACTCCCTGCTGCTAGATTTTCTTCATCTTCCTTTTGTTTAGCCGAATGTGCCCGTGATCGTGATTGACCTCCTCGATTTCCCCATTCACGACTTGGTGCCTTCCCATTCAATTTCCAGCAGGTCTCCTTTGTGTGTCTCGGTTTTTGGCAGTAAGTGCAGCATAGATTATCCTTATTTTCCTTCCACAAGTTGCCATTTCCAAATTGCTTAGGCTGGGCTTGATCACTCCTTTCTTTGTCATGTTTATCTGCCTTTATCACCATTGCTAACCCATCCATCTTCTGGGGCTCAAGCATCACGTTTCTTCTGCTCTCCTCTACTCTAATCCGGGCAATAACCTCTTCTAGTGAGGGTATGGACTCCCTTCCAAGAATTTGAACCCTGACTTGATCAAATTCAGGGTTTAATCTTGCCAAGAAATCATAAATACGCTCTTTTTCTATGAAATGTTTTAGAAAAACATCTTCAGGACTTTTCATCTCAATGTCCTGATAATGGTCAAGTTCTTGCCGCAGAGTTTGCAGAGTATTAGCATATTCGGTAATTGATTTGTCTCATTGCTTGGTGGCATGGGCTTTGATCTTAATTTCATAGATTTGAGCAGCATTGCATGCCTTTGAATACATAGGTTGAACACGGTCCCAAATCTCCTTTGAAGTGGTTAAAATCATGCACGTATCACTGATTGAAGGTTCCATGGAGTCCCACAACCATGACATAATCATGGAGTCCTCTTCTTCCCATGTTTTGTTGCTAAATTCCCTGTTGCAAGTCCTGATCTTAGCAGGTGATCAAGCTGCCCTTTCCCTTTGAGATAGGTGCGAACAAGGAGTGACCACTTGAGGTAATTCTTGCCATTGAGTTTGTTGGAGGCACGAACATTCTGTAATTTCCCAATTTTTTGGACAGAGGCAGATTCATCTAGGCTGGAAATAGTGGTTTGTGAAAGAAGGGAAAGATTGGGTAAAATAATAGTTATGGGGATTGAGAAATCTGACAAGAATGAGCAGCAGTGAAGACTGACTAAGGCAGCAATGAAGGCTGTACTGAGAATAATAAAGAATACTTCCAGAAAACCTTAGGGCTCTAATACCATAACAAAGAATACTTCCAGAAAACCTTAGGGCTCTGATACCATGTTAAGATTTCCAGGAAAAACTCATCCTGTATTTAATATACACAGATACATATATATATACAACTTAGCCAGCAGGAAATTAGGTATCAATCTGAACTAATCTATATCTAGAAGTCTATAGCATAAATCACTTCATTATAGGGATTTTTGTTTCTAATAATCTTATCCCATAAGATTGATCTTATCTAAATCTCTGTTCTTCAACAGTAATATCTAACAAAATAATGAAACTAATTCTCATTTGCATCATCTGTAGTTTGACTTGTGTTCTTGCTTGCCTTTGATTTTAAATGAGCATATGAATGTTAACATCCACTGCATTACGCTGTTAATGTGTATATGTTGTTTCTTATATCCTTCTGTGAGCAGATACTATTTGACTCAAAGCTTAAAAATTGCGTTTGAGATGGCTCCAGCTGATCCAACTGTGGATCTAAATATGCAGTTGTAAGTAGTCTGCATGTTATGAATGCCAATTACTGAAATCATGGTTGTTTTATTGGATGGTTTAGTGATTTTTTAAATTAAACTAACTATTAATTTCTCTTGTTCTCTGTCTTATTCTTGTTAACTTTTGTTGCTGCTCAAATTTTTCAAAATTTTCCTTTTATTTTTTGGTATTGCAGACCATTACCACTCACCAATTTATCTATGTGATGAACTTTACTTAGTGAATGGGAAAGATATTATTTCACGTATATTCATCGATCTTCTAGTTAAGGACTCGTCCTTGTGTGACAGAACAAAACTGGCACATGGATTACTATCTGGCAAATACTCGTTTCCAGCACCGGAGGTATAGCCAGTGGAGCATTAGCTCATCCTTTATGCTATTGGTTGTTGTTCTGATTGCTATTATACATTTTGTATGTAACAGAAAGATGATGAGGTGAATGCTTCAATATCAACAAATGATGTAAGCACTTTGACCCTTAACTATTATGTGTCTCCAACTAGGGTGACTGGTGACCATGTGTTTTAATATTGGAGATTTTTTAATAACATGTGATGATCATGAATGTACTAACTGATAAGCTTCTTTTAAGAATTTTTGTCATCCTTTCCAAAACTATTGGATTCACTCATTAGAATTAACAATTACATGTTTCTTTCCAAAAAAAAAAGGGCTCTTATATATCAAATTTTACTGGATACCCAATGGAAGTTCTGGCTTATTTTGTGTGCTTATATCTGATTGTGTTGCAATTTCACTGTTAGTTTCTGTTCTTCAACGTTTGACATTACTTTCCTGTCTGTAAATATGATTTATATCACTTTGTTTTTTGGTTTTGTCCATTCTCTCAAAACAATAGAAACAGGAAGGAATACCACCTCGCATGTTCAAAGCTGTTATTGCTGCTAACCACCCAGAGTTTTCATCAATGAGGCAACAGGTATGTTGAATCTAATCCAAGAACTATTATTTGCATGATGACTCTGCTTGATAGACCTAAATTTCTTGCAACTGATGATCATTCTCGAAGAGAAAAACGATAAGAAAAACCCATAATGTTCGGTTATAACCAGGAAAAACAAGGAATCAGGGTTCCAGGGCCTTAGGAAAACTGTGGAGATGGATAGTTTTTCTTCATTTTCTTATTAGTTCCAGTTACCTGGAGTTGTTGGGATAGGTTGCAGGAACAGAACCATTTATTAATCATATATCAAGTTGCTGCAGAATATGTGCAATCTCTATGAAAAGAGAAATTTCTTAGGCAGTGGTGTATCTATTTGGCAGTTTCTTAAAATATTTGTAGATGAACTTGAAGAGCATTTTGTGTGCAATTATTACTTCTGGCTGTTAGGAGAGAGAGAGGAGTTTGTTTCAAATTAACTTAGATTAAAATGACTAGAAATAGGGAATGATAATACTATGGTACCATATTCCAGTGCACAATTGTTCAAACATTAATTGGTTGGAGGAACATAACATACCACCCTTAACTGGTTTAATGGGTGTCTCTTAACTCTTTTGTAGGATGCGTTGGAATTCTTCCTGCATTTCCTTGACCAAGTTGAACGTGCTAATGGTGGGAGACCTGAATTAGACCCTTCTAGGAGTTTTAAGTTCGGTATTGAAGATCGCATCTTGTGTTCTTCTGGAAAGGTGGCTTATAATAGAAGACTTGATTATATTCTTTCTGTGAATATTCCATTACATGAGGCCATTAATAAAGGTGTCTTTTCCTCTTCATTTTTCTTGTTTCTTGATAAATGTGTGTATGACTGCTAATTCTCTATCTTTTTTTGTGAGTTTAGATGAACTTGATGCTTTTCAGAAATTGAAAGCGGTAAAAGTTTCAGAAGGGAAGGATGTGTAAGTAGAAGTACTTTGTTGCATAGTTTTGACTTCTTTAAACATTTTTGCTTAGCATGCCAATGATGACAGGTCTATTGACGAAATTGTACGGCCAAGGGTTCCTCTAGAAGCATGTCTTGCTAACTTTTCAGCTGCAGAGGAGATTCAAGATTTTTATAGCACTGCCTTGAAGGCTAAGACCACAGCACTAAAGTAAGATTCATAATGTTCTCAGATCTAAGAGGAATAGTGGTGAAGGGTATGCTGATGATGCATTAGTGCTAAACTGATGAGAATATTGTTTCCATTCCATAACTTTTTATTGTGCTGCAGGACTGCTGGGCTGACTTCGTTCCCTGATTATTTGGTGTTACACATGCGGAAATTTGTTATGGAAGAAGGCTGGGTGCCAAAAAAGCTTGGTAATGTTTTTTCGGTTTTGTTCCTTTTGTTGCCTTATTTTCTCTTGATTCTTTTCATAGTGAACTCTTTAGTCTTCCTGATCGCTTGTCATCTCCCAGATGTCTATATTGATGTTCCTGATATCATAGACATTAGCCACATGCGGAGCAAGGGCCTTCAGCCAGGGGAGGAGCTGCTACCTGAAAGTGGTAGATGATGATTTGTGGAGTTTATGAATTCTTTTGTTATTTATAATTTCTTGAAAGTACAGACAATGTTCATAATTGAGCTTATCTTCTAGTAGAATCTACATACAATTTGGCCTTTGGTGTGGAATAATAGAAAAACAGCAAGTATTGGGTGCATCTCGTTCATTAGTTTGGAAACCTTTAGATATCATATGCATCTCGTTTGTGTTTAAGATTGGTTTATGTGGTATATATTACCTATGAGGTTTGATGTTATCGTCTTACGGTTTGATTGCATTCTTTTATTTCCTTAATCTGTTTGGAGAAGTTCATAATGTGTTCTTATGTTAAATTTACATTAAACAGTTTCTGGGGGAGATGCGGAAGCTAATAAGGCTAATATTGTTGCCAGTGAAGACATTGTATCTCAACTTGTCTCAATGGGCTTCAACCAGCTTCATTGTCAGAAAGCTGCCATAAACACCTCAAATGTTGGAGTAGAGGAGGCAATGAACTGGTTGCTTTCTTACATGGACGACCCAGGTATCTAAGAAGCCTTGTTATCTTGAAAAAGATTAGTGCTTAGTGAAGCAAGTCTTTATCTAAATAAGCTTCTACTACTGGTGGTAATTTTGTGAAAGCTTATAGATTTGAGGTACTTATCTAATTTCAGATATAGATGCTCCTATTTCCCAAGGGAGACAGGGAGTTGAAATCGACCAATCAAAAGTTGATACTTTAATCTCATTTGGTTTTCAAGAAGCAGTTGCTCGAAAGGCGCTGAAGCAATCTGTAATCTTCTTTAACTTTTGGGATAAAGAGGTAGTTAATTGACAGTTTTACAGGCACAGTTGAATTTTGAGTTGCTACTTTGTGTGCATTTCACAGGGTGGTGATATTGAAAAAGCAACAGATTGGATATTCAGCAATCCTGATGCGTCTCTTTCATCTGATATGGATGTCACCTCATCAAGTAATGCACCTGCTTCAAATGATACAGGGCTTCCGGATGGAGGAGGCAGTTAGTTTCTTTACCTTATTCTTGTTCATTGCTTCTCTCAACATTTTATGTACTTACAGAAGCTAGGAATTGTTGCTTTAGAATAGCTTTTGCAATTCTTAATTGTTTTCTACCCCCTCTTTCTTGTGTTGCTAGGAGCTTAAGGAATTTAACTGCTTATCTGGCCTTTAGGATTCTATATTTTGTGTGGGGATTCCCTTTGCCTAATTTATTTAATTAGTCCAGGTGCTTTGTGACCCGAAATAATTAGGATTCAACCTGTCATTAAACCTGAATTCTCGTTGACTGTTTAAAATCTTCATGGTGAAAAAATGCTGCCACAAATTTGGCCGTAGTCGTGACAGTTGTTTTTGGTTATGGCTCTAACTAAGCTGAAAATGTTGTTCGAATTTTATTTCTGATCCCTTGACTGTAATATTTTTGCTTTTTCTCCTCAAATGTGATACACTAGTAAATTCTTCATGCAAGGATTTTACTCTGATGAATGTGGAGAAGTGATTATTGGTTCGATGATGTTGCTTGCGACATGAAAATTTCCAACCTAAAGACTTCGTTTCGTGTTCCTATGCAGGATACAGACTTTTTGGAATAGTGAGCCACATGGGAACCTCAACCCAATGTGGCCATTATGTCGCACATATCTTTAAAGATGGTAGGTGGGCTATTTTCAATGATAACAAGGTTGGCGCCTCCATAAATCCTCCAAAGGACATGGGCTACCTCTATTTCTTTGAGAGACTTAAAAGCTGAAATTGGTTAGTCTCGTAGTTGCATGGGAAATGCACAAAAGCAACCGAGGGGTTCAATTGTTTTAAAGAATACTCAGCAGACATTGACTTCCGGTTCATCTTCTGTAGCCTGAAATCGCAGGCATCTGATCTGTACACCTGAATGTTCTCAACAATGCTGGTGGCCTTGTTTATTCTTCTGGTTGGAGCCTATTTCAGGAACATTGTCATGGTATACTTGATTTATTTTCTCTAGGCATATTGGAACACCTTTACATTTACTTTTAATCATGAAAACAGAGGCCATACTTGTACTGAACCATGTATATCGGGCAAGAAAAACAGAGACTGTACTTGTGCACGCCATGGCTTTTTTTACCCTTAACTGATTGGCTGAGGAGAAAGCTGGTCGACAGGGGACCAGTTGTGCCGGAAATGATGGTGCCCGAGCAGTCGTTGTTGGTGAGGACACTGGGACTTGGTAGTGGCCACTTGCTAAAATTTAATTGTTTTTATTGCTTTTATAGTTCGTACCTCAGGATGACAATAGGTCAGATCGGGCTGAGTTCTTATGGCCCGACCTCGGTTTGAATTTTTCAATATCTATGCTTCCCAGTCAGATTTGAAATGTTCGGCCTGAACACAAACTCAATAGAACATGAGTAGGCTGTTGAAGTCCGATCAAGCTGCCCTTCGCCTGAAAAGCCCGAAGTTTTTACGATAATCTTGGAAATATGTGGATAATCTTAATATGTGGATAATCTTACTAACTACCCATAACAAACCTTAGAAATTGCAGATATCTAAGAACTCGTATCAATCATAGATTTTCATAAAAACATCTAATTAAACATTGCATATACACCAAAAATTTATCAAAGATTGCATATACACCAAAAATTTGAGTCCAAGCCATGCTTTAGAGAGAGGATGTTCCTTCCTGCTCCTTTAATAGCTTCTAACGTTTTATACTTCCTAGCCCACTTCCATAGCTTTTTTCTCAATTTTCCTCTAAGTTTCTTTTGCTTTTTCAATCTCGACTCCCTTTTTGACTTATTCTTTAAGGTTTTCCTACTGTCATTCCTTTGCTTCAACTGCTAAGTCCACCCTCTCACATTTATGTCTTATTTTTGTCCCTTTTCACTTGTTTCGGTGGTTTTTGGCTCTTGCTTTGACTAGTTGCCTTTTAGCTTAGATATTCATCCTTTAAACTACGATTAACCTTTTTCAGCCTTTTTATTTTAGGAAATATTAATTTGTCCAACATTATGTTCCTACTTACCTAAAATAGATGGCTTCCATCCTTTTATTCCTTCATTTCTTTCCTGTCAATGATGGACTCTAGAATTATTCTTCAACTTAAGTCGGTACATGGTATTTGTTTGGAATTAATCAAGGGCGAACTTTATCTTTTGCTTTTCCTTTCTCTTTATACGAGGAAGTTGGAAAAGAAAACTTGTCAACCTTGGACTTAAAAGGTTGATCCCCAACCTTAAGGGCCCCCAGTCGCAGACCCGACCATCGTTGGAGGATTGAATCACGGTTTGATCTCATCCAGCCTCTCAGGAAGGCGGCCCAGTGCTCGGTGTGCACAAGGAGTCACCACATTGGATGAACTCCCACACTGCCGCTACCGAGACTCAAACCTGAGACCTTGGACTCAGTTTCCTTCCCAAGAAACCAACTGGGCTACCCGTGCGGGTAGAAAACTTGTCAACCTTAGAAAGATTTGGTGTCGACTTGTAGGTGACGTGCACCCCTTCTATAATCTAATCTATCTGCCCCCTAAAAGAGATTATGGATAGACCACTATGAGACCTAAGGACATCTTGAAAAAGGTGCAACCAAAATAAAACTCCTCATTAGTTAGATTCTTTATTTAAAAAAGCCTATACACTCGGTGATGCAATCTTGGGAACATGCAAACTAAAAGAAGGTAGGTTTAGTTAAGGTGTTGATCAACAAACAAGTCCTCTTTATCTTCAAACTTGGAATAATAGATAAAGCTTAAAGAGTCTTAGAAGCATGCCCTTAGTATATAAATGATTGCAAAAGTGGTCTCTAGGTTTGCAACTTGAGCATTTGAAAATGAAACACATCTACATTTGGATCAATATATAAAATATACCCCTTTGATAAGTGTAAATTGTATCATATTTTAGGGCATAACTTGATATGTATTTAGTCGAATCATTTAGTATGTGCTTAGGCTAAAATTGTGTTAGTTTGTGATTTATTTATGTTTTAAGTGTTTTAAGGGTTAGTACAAGCTTTTGAGCTTAAATATTATATTTTTGAGGTACCTTGACGTGTTTGCTAGTGTTTTGGGCTCAACATCAAAGAATAGAGGAATTTTGGAAACATTCGGGTCAAAACAACGACCCACGATCATGGCTAATCAATCGTGACATAAGCGTGGCCTGCATGCCACGATCGTGATAGAAAACTCAGATGTGAGCCACGATCGTGGCCTGTGTCGGACATACACGCAGACGCTCCATTTTGAGAGATTTTTTGGACCTTTCGGACCGTAAAAAAATCCTAGGGTTACCCAAAACATAAAGAAGAATAAAAAGAAGAGGAGGAAACAGAGAAAAGGGTGCTTGAAAGTAGCCACCGTGAAACCTTAAGAGAGAATATCGAGAGAGAAAAAGAGAAGAAGGAAGAGGAAGACGAAGTTGACTCGATGTACTTCCCAGATCAAGAGGTTTTCCGACATCATCGCCTTCCATTTTATTGATGTATAGAATTGAGGTTGATAGTATGATGATAGGATTTGGAATATTGATGATGTTCTAAACTCTCCTTAGAGATTTTATTTTGATTTAATGATAATTTAGTTGATTGTGTTATTTGGATGAATATTGTGATTTAATTATGTTATTGCATAATTTGGTAATAAACCGAGAGGGTGAACTGAAAGAAAAATGATTAAATCGGATTAACGAGAGTAAGGCGATTTAATAGAAACTGTAATAAATCATACTGGTAAGATCCCGTGTGATTTTCTAATAGTTTATTAAAGTGCTTTAGATCTAATTGGGTTTTGGATACTTTATGAATTGAGAGATTGCAAATTCTATAATCTAATTAGGGTTTATAATTTAGGGTTTAATAATTATAACTTGAGAGAGAGTAATAAGCCCTAGGACGGTCTAGAACTGACACTCCATTGACACATAATTGGCTAGGTTAGCATTAAGGATAAGTAAAATCTCCTTTCTCATAAATTGGTAAATTCCTTAGGTAGATTTCTATTGTGATTGCATATTGCTCAATTGTTAATTCCTTTGTGTTTAAATTCTAATTTAAGTGGTTAAATTCAATTATAGCGATTACTTCCGTTGCATTATTTATTTTGAGTTTTATGCATTGTTGGCCTTAGATTTTAGAATTAGATTAGTCCCCTTCCCCATAGGATCGACACCTCTTATACTACAATCGCGATCCATGTGCTTGCGGTATTTGAGGGCTTATAAATTTTAAAGCTCGAACGATACGATCAAGTTTTTGGCATTGTTTCCGAGGAGGGTGTAGAATTAGTTTAATTCTTGTAGTTTAAGATGTTTCACTATCTGTTGTGATTGTGGTACCCAATCACAAGAAAAAAATGTAGGAAGTTTGGGCGAAAAGTTGAAAGCACATTGATTTGGACATCACAAGGCAACGATGGAGAATCCAGAAAATTAGATATTAAGAAGAGATAAAAAGAACGATCATAGAGGATATATATTATGTTGGACCCCGAAA
>JAOQMQ010000005.1:20493698-20511825 GCA_027563845.1 Erythroxylum subrotundum | reverse complement strand
GCTTCTTGATAACTTCTTCTTGATTCTTTAAAGAAACAGTTATTCAGTTGAGTTCTGTAACTAACTCAGACTGATGCTTCCATCTGCTTTCTTTCGTCTGCTTTTCTTTCGTTTGCATTTCTTGCATCTGCTTTTCAAATTTGCTTCAGTATGCTTTTTACTTGGCTTCCGTCTGCTTTTCAAGTAGCTTCCTTCCGTCTGCTTTTTACTTGTCTTCCGTTTGCTTTTCAAATAGCTTTCTTCCGTCTGCTTTTTACTTGGCTTCCGTCTGCTTTTCAAATAGCTTTCTTCCGTCTACTTTTTACTTGGCTTCCGTCTGCTTTTCAAATAGCTTCCTTCTGTCTGCTTTTTACTTGGCTTGTCTTTCGTCTTCTTTTCATTCGTCTGCTTTTTGTTCATCATCAAAATTATTAATCGTAAAATCATTTTGACTTAACAATCCTTCGTGATCTTATCTGCCACATCATCCAAGATCTCCACGATCTCTATCCATTGACGATCATTCATACAAACTAAAGCCAGTCATAGTACACTGGTTCGATCCAATGCTTACCCATGTCAAGTCCATTAGCCATGATCTATCCATTTGAGCACCCACTAAGTCTTTAGTCTATCAAGAACTTAGCCTTAGTCATGTCAGCTCGTACACGGTCCGAAACTCTATCAAAACTCGCACCATGCTTGATTTAACGTGCTAGCTGTAAAGTGCCTTCATATGTTAAGGGGCTAACACCTGTCCAATAGAAATTTGTCAAATCATATTATATAAAATAATGAATAATAAAATATTTTTAAAAATTAATTAGATGAGCATATTTTTATCAAATTACATAAATATTTTTCAGTTTAATATTCTTTTAATTTTGCTAAATTGCAAATAAAATTTCTGAAATTGTAGTAAAGTATATAAGACATTGCCTATATAAGACCATTATTACTATATTAAAATATTTTTATTATCTATGTTAGTAATAGTTATTATTGATTACTAATTTTTTTTTTCTTAAACGCTGATGTTCATATATATATATATACCTACCAGACATACACGACGTTTGGATTTGGGATGCTTTAACCCTATACCTACTACGAATTGGCTTTAGAGAAATGATACTATATGCGAACCAAGTGTGTAGTTTTGTTGGTGGCAAATTGGGTTGTATTTAGTAGTTCCTTTATGGAGATGTGGCTTCATTTAATACCTACACCAGACATACATTAAAACCAATTCGCAGTAGGTATAGGGTTAAAGCATCCCAAATCCAAAAGTCGTGTATGTCTGGTAAGTATTAAATGAAGCCACATCTCCTCTAAAACCAATTCGCAGTAGGTATAGGGTTAAAGCATCCCAAATCCAAGCGTCGTGTATGTCTGGTAGGTATTAAATGAAGCCACATCTCCATAAATGAACTACTAAATACAACCCAATTTGCCACCAACAAAACTACACACTTTTCCATGTTTTCTCAGATTCTCCTTAATTTTCGCCCCCAACAAACACTCCCTAAATCCCCGTCTACGCATTACTCTTCAACCGCCACATGCCTTCCATCACCCCACCTTTATGTTTTAGTTATAGCATTCTAGTATATAAGAACGTCCCCATGCATTTGGACAAGATAAAACAACTCTGGTTATACCAATTACCAACAAGAAAGGAACTAGTAGCAAGACCCCGCACAAGCTTTTTGCATGCTGTAGACGTGTCTGTGAACGGCTATAAATATATGGCGCCTGGGAAATGTGGCAGCGGCGGTGGTCTCGTCGGAGACGAGTCCGGTTTGAAGTATGTTAAGATTGAAGGTAAAGATGGAGGATTTATTCCGAGGGTCTTTCACGGTTTACTAGATAAAGAGTCAATCCTTAAACAGCCTAAGAAAAATAAAGAGAGTTTCAAACGTGTTCTAAAGGCTGTCTTGTTCGAGACTTCATTGGTTAGATTCTTTCTTTACCTGCTTTGAATTTGTGAATTGATCTTACCACTTGATCTGTCTTTTCACAGAGTACATTAGTGAATGTCCTGTTTATGGATTCCAATTATCAATTCCATAGACTGTAAAAGTTCTACCTTAGTAGGAAAATTTGTCTTTGAAAATTCTCTCTTTTCTTTCGGCAGTTTAAGAACATGTACATGTATTTTTGTTGTGGTTTAGTCCATTGATGAAACTTAATGAATCAAAATCCTTATTTTATTCTTGTTCTTCTGGGCTAATTTGCTTTTCTATTTTGTTTGAGAAGATGCTGTTTTGCTCTTTCGTCGTTTCGTTCAAAACAATAGAATGATAATTGCATCTTTCTCGTTAACATCAAACATGGAAGTTAACTACTATACTTATTCATCGTTTGGTCAGTGATTTGGCGCGTATTTTGTTTCAATTGCAGGCCAAGAAGATTAAGAGAACAAAAATCTTACAAAAGTTGCATCAGTCAAAAAAGAACCGATCGGGAAAAGTTGAGAAAAAGAATTCATACCAAGTGAAAAACAATCCCAAAAACTCAATTTACCTAGAAGTTCCCAGGAAAGTTGATGGAACAAACACATCCAATTCTTCTTCAAGGAATATTTCACGTTCTTCGTCGTATTCGTCCATTTCAAAGTCACTTGTCAATACAAAACCATCGAATTTGGTTCAACCAAAGCAGAAACAAGATAACTATTTGCATGATATTGGAAAAGGTGGTCAAAGTAATAATATTGGGATATATTTGATCGTCTCATCTCTCTTGGCTCTAGCCTTTTGTGGCAAGACAAGTGCTATAATGTTCACTGTAGGATGTATCTATTGTGTGCCTCGCTTGATTCATAAGAGTAAGAGGAGTATCAATAGTCAGCAAGTGGGGTTGTTCTTCATGGGAACATGAAGTCCAAGCAGTATAAGAAGAAGATCATGCATGGAAGCGCCACTGGAAAGGAACCGTAGTCGTGGTGTATAGCCATAATTGCCACAATATCCAATGATATTTTATAGGCACGTTTCTTTCTTACGTGTATATATAATAGACATATATATATAGCCACTCAGAAGAGTAGGCCTGATTTGTAAATGAACAATTTTGTTAGGAAATTTGTTTTCATATACACTATTATTTTATCTGGGAAATGAAAATTGACATAATGGTTCATAAAATCACATTATAGCTCAACAATGACGTGGAGAAAGTCTCTAGGAGAAACCATTTGTGGTGAAAGTGGTCATATACTAAGAAATACCGTGAGATCAAATTATGCAATTCTTTGTTTTCTACTATGCTAGAAATTGTGAAGAAGCTTTTTAATAACTCCTACTCAATTTCCTTAAAAGAATCTCTATGGAAGGTCGACCTTATACACTTTCTAGGATCCGAGATACACTTATAGATCGTTTACATGCAAATGCAAATGAAAACTAATGTCTTTATCTAAAACAAAATAAAAAAAGAACGTACAAAATAAATACCTTTTTCGGAAAGTAAATAAATTGTATTAATAACTAAACAGATTTTTCGTGAAATGTACGAAAAAAAAACATCAAATACAATTCAAAACTATCAAAGCGATCATTAAGACACCACATAGGTAAAGTGTTAGAACTATGGTAACTCACTAGAACTCACTAAAAGGATTAATTTAATTTCAAAAGTAAAGAAAGTGACAAGCCTTGTCTTCTAACCATAAGGAGTGCCTTGATGTATCTAATGTTGCATTCACTTGCATGTTTTGAAGAGTTGAACTTGTCTTTAAAGACTTTTAAGTTCCTTTTCCACCAAACACCATAACATGTGTCAAGAACCAAGTTATACAACAACCTCTCATCTATATGACTCTTGGAAAGGGAAAATAGCACTATATTATTTCCAACAACCAAACACCATAACATGTGCCAAGAACCAAGTTATACAACAACCTCTCATCCATATGACTCTTGGAAAGGGAAAATAGCACTATATTATTTCCAGCAAGCCTTTGATTTGCAAATCCAAGTTATAAAAACCAATTGTATCCCTCTTAATCCAATATGAATAAGGGTAATTAAAAAGAAGATGTTCATTAATTTCTTGGTCTGACAAACACAACGTAACATGCAATTCAGATTATTGGTGTCTCTTATTATGTTCAAGGTAATGAACCTTTCTTTAATTGCAAGCCATAAAGTAAATGAAAATCTTGGGATAAGAAGCTTGTTCCACACAAGAGAATACCATTTCACAATCATTTCTTGGTTCATAGTCATATCTATATAAGATTTGTTTGCAAATAAGTTAGAAGGATGCTCAATCCAAATTATCTTATCTTCTATTTACAGGTCCAAGGGAGTTTGGGGGAAGCAATCATGAAAGAATTTCTCACCTCTATTGTCACAATGCCATCTTCCATTTGCAATTAAACTACTAACCTTTGCATTTGTAGAAAAGAAAACTTTAAGGTCAGCAAAGTTAGGGAGAAGATAAAAAGGGCCAATTATACTTCAATTGCCATACCATAACCATACCTCTTTCATTCCTTACCTTGTAATTGATAAGTGGGTAGATAAAGTCTCTTAACTTTATCATTTGAAGCTAGTTTTATGATGCATTTGTTCTTAATTTAGTTATCCATAAGCTAGATCCTCCTTTATAGTACTCATAAAGTCATTTCTCCCAAAGAGGTTCCTCATCATTTAATACTTTTTAGGCCTATTGATTAAAAAAAGAAAATGAATGTTGAAACATATATAAAGCCTAGTTGTCGTCTTTAGTTAGTTAGAAGTCACGATTCATGGTTTAACACATGATTTCTCAGATACCTATTTTCATCTATCCATAAAATTGTTAGACGATACCCACATTTTTCCTCAATTCATATGGAAGAACATACCAAGAAAACAATTATATTCTCATCTATGCTACCTCTGGAAGAAATTCAAGGATACTAGTAATATTATTTAATAGTAATAAGAAAATTTGGACTTCTAAAAAATTTTAAGCATACTATAAAATGACATACATAGCCTAATTGAAAGAGAAGGATGCATCCAACTACTACTGCATCAAAAACATGTTTTTTCATGATTTTATAAGTTAACTGTAAAAACTATATCATTATTTGAGGATAATTTATTTCAAATATCCTCAACTATAAATAAAATATTGAAAATATTCAAATTAACATAAAGTTGTATAATTAGATGAAGTCGATATTTATATAAAAAATTAACATTTGATATTTTTTTTGAAAAATTGAGACGAGATCCAATCCCTACCGTAGCGGAATAATTACAATTTTTTTTTCGTATTTTAATTTCTTGAAAAACCAAACCACTTTAATTTTATAAAATGATTAACAATTAAATCATAATAAAACATTAATCTTAATTCATACTTTATTCGAAACTTGCTCATATTCTTGTCTTATACCTCAAATCGTTTTTCAAAATCAATATGTCTCAACCACCGTAACTGCATAAGTATCCGTCATTTAATGGTATCTACAAAATAAGTTGAGAGAGCTTTATAACTTTTATAGAGAGGGTTAAGCAAGAAGTGCTAGATTACAAATAATTCTAATTAAATACCAATTATACCGAAATAAGATCTAATATCTCATATTAATCCTTATTATTAAATATCTCATATTTAATCATAAAGTTTTTCAAACTTTATAATTAAGTCCAACTTGATTTAAATATCTTTGCTTTTTTCAACTCGTTCTTTATATGAAACTATTAGGTTCCCAAATATGTTAAAAATGATTGTAAATTATAATTCTAATTAACAATTTGAATAAGATAAATTAAAATTTATTTTAATTTATTTTTAATTTTCTAATTAAACATTTTATAATCATAGATTAAGATTGACATCTAACAGCACATCATGAGCACCCAAATACTGAGGAATGTCAATGTGATTTTGCCTAACCTCTCCGTGCATGCTTTTTTTATATAATTCAATTATTTCATCGTACAATGTTCCACTTAGACATAGAATATGAAATTAATGTCTACTCTATTTTGAGTTCAATCATATTAGTTCTCTGCCATTAGCTATTTATTCAATTAATAACATTTGTAAAATATCATTCTACCTTGGTCAAGGATTTCCTGAATTAATATTAATAGAAAACAACAAAACATTCTCCCTAATTACTTTAGGGTGATGAATCTTATTTTGATCACTCAACCACATCCATATAGTTTATGCTTCATCTAATAACTACTGACTAAACGACTTATGATTAGAACAAGTGATAAGTAGTATCAAAACATAGTAATCCATATACAAGATAACTTTGGAGACCTCAAGTCAAATGATCACTTATACAATCATTAAAATGAGAATTTTCATAGACATACAAGTAATGTTTTAAAGAGATATCTCATATTGGTTAGTACAATGAGCTTGTTATCTAGTAAGCACTCACATATTTATTTATCTCTATACTTTAGTTTATGAGATTAACTATTTTCTTTATAAGGAAAAACATAACGTATGATAGTTTTTTTAACATTATATTAATATCTAGTCTTAATAGAACAATGACTAGGAACAATTTAGGGATAATACGTAAATGTAATATGAATCTCATTATTATAATCTCAATATAATTTCATTTGCAATGTATAATTATCCCATGAACTTTATCATATACATCTAAATGTGTACAAGATAAAGAATTCCTTTAAATTATTTTGTCATTAAACTATAACTAATTGGTTAGCTCTAAGTCATATACCAACAACTTTGATTTAAAATTTTTGGTAAAAAATATAGATCAAAATCTAAAGTGTTAATTTTTTATATAAATACCAACGATATCCAAGTATACAACTTTATATTAATTTGAATGTATTGAATATTTTATTTATGGTTGGGGATATTTATTATAAATCAAATATCAAGTGTTAATTTTTTATTTAAAATAACGAAAAAGTTATTTTTAAGACTTAAAAGATTAAATTTGACAAAATTTAAAAATAAAAATAAGTCTAATTGTCACAAATATTTATGAGATACCTTAAAATTAAAGTGTTATGCAAATAATGGTCAATTTCATTTAAATACCATTAAATTCTTTTACTAATATATTATAGTGAGGTACACATTTATATATTTGTTTAGGTAGTCATATAAAAAATGAAATAAGAGTAAATATATTTTAATAAATTATTTAAAAATAATTTATCATTTTTTTGTCGTAGAAGCAGAAGTTTATCACCTTTTAAATTGATCTAGTTGCCTTTAATTATTTTAAATTAGCGGATTGAGTTTTAATTTACGTAGAAAAGTAGTTAAGAAAACAACAGATATCTCTTTTTCCTATTATACGGAGGTGATCGTCTCCACATAACAAATATTAAGGTTCAAACTACCTTCGTTTTTTTCACCCGATGAAGTCTTAGTCTACGTTTAAGAGATAATTATCACTGTGAGTTTTTAACTTCTTAAATGACAAAATTGCTGTAGCGACCCTGTATTATTCGAAAGTTGCTAATTAAACCATGAGATATAAAATGTTACTCTACTAACCTTATGTTTTCAATTTTGCTGTAAAAAAAACCCTTAGCCGTGTGTTGTTAGGGGGCTGTAAGTTAATAAAATTTCAACTCAAGATTTATTTTGCTAATATTTATATATCAGAATTTTTTTAGCAACTTATGAATAAAACGGGATTATTAAGGCAATAAATCCCTTCTTAAATTAAGAATGTCAAACTCTACATTCCAAGCTGTAAGTGGCGTACGATTCAAATTCGTCTAGCAATTTTGGATCCTACAAACACTAATATTTTTATAGACCTGCAACAAAGTACGAATTAAAATGATTACAACGGTTAGTTTAAAGCATTTATATTTGTTATTATAATCATTTACCACATATGTAATTATTCGTAGCACCCTCCTTTCAACATCTCCTACTGTTACCTCCTAATCTTCGCCATATTCATCATCCTTCTCTTTGTCATTGTTTTCTTCTTCTACCATCTGGACCCTAGTGTTAAACTTGCTCGACTTTCAATCAACCACATTTGAGTCAATACATCCCTAAAACTCACTCTTTATCTCTTCTTCTCACTAACCACCATAGTTCAAAATAGAGATTTTTTTTAAAGTACCGTAAGCAAGAACATTGTTGTTTGTGAACTCTATGCTTAATTTCTTCAGGTTATATATGACACCTTTTACTTGATCAAGAATTTGGTTTCTGGTGTTATTCCTTTTGATACTAATAACTTGGTCAAAGGAACTATTAGTCTCTTATTTGTTAAAATTCCTTCCTCCAGCTTATCATTAACAATTTACTCAATTCCAAACTCAACGGTGGCAACTAAACATGAGGGTTGCGCTCATTAACATCCAACCCATAATTGGAACGAAAATTCCTTTTAGAAAAAGGAATTGTGGAATTAGAAACAAACTTTAACTTAATTGGCTTAGAGAAATGTGCTCCCCGTTCTCACTGAAAATTTACCTAAAATTACTTACCATTTCTAGCCTTATCAAATTTGATACTAGTGGTTTCTACTCTATTGATGTCTTAATTTTTTGATTTCACTCCTTTAAACCATCACAATGTAAGCAAGCTCTCTTTAGGTACCATTAGACCTCCTAGTTCCTCTTCCGAAGTTGAAACAAGGTTTGTTTTTGGAGTAAATGTTACTTTGTGAGCCACAACTAAACATTCCTAGAAGTATTTAGTAGGCAACACTTTAATGTCAAACAAACTTAGATATATACTGTCAGCTTTAGAAGATGAAATGTTGGTAGTCTTGGATCGTAAAAAATATACTGAGAGAGGATAAAAAAACATGGGCTTCTTCTTTAGTTAGGTTTTTTATTAAACCAGAACATATTTTCCCCTACAGTAACTCCACCATACTTAAGCATTTACTTATCCTTAAGCAAATAAATTTTATTACTCTCAACTTAATAAGAAAAAACTCTAAGAAAGCATTAAACAAGTTGAAGATATCCCTCTAGATTCTCCATTATTCATATTCAATTTTAAAGTTCATTGAATTATTAAGTATTTAGTTACTTGAATCAAATTACAAATAAATCCAATTTGCTCTATAATTCTTTAAATTTTACTCAATTTATATCATTCCACTTAATGTACAAAGTCATACATAAGAAAAATCTTAAAATCTTTAAACATTTTTATACCCCTTATTGAAAAAAATCGAATTTAAACAACATAGAAGCATTTAAAATCTTTTTTGAAAGGTTACCCAACCTTTTGACATGAGAGTAAACACCTTGTTCATAAATACCCTCAGTTACTCTGTAGGACCTCGGCCTCTCGAGCCTCGCGCCCACCCGCTTGTAGATATTGTCCGCTTTAGGCCTCGGTCTCTAGGACCTCGCACCTTCACGGTTTTGTTTTTCCACAGGACTTCCCAGGAGGTCACTCATCCTGGTACTGCTATGGCTCCAGCACGTTTAACTTCGGAGTTCTGATAGGATCCGGTGCGTTAGGGCAGGAAAAACGCGTCTACAAGGGAGAGGTTTCCACACCCTTATAAGGCATGCTTCGTTCTCCTCTCCAACCGATATATAGGCATCCCATATCGACTGGAGAGGAGAACGAAGCATGCCTTATAAGGATGTGGAAACCTCTCCCTTGTAGATGTGTTTTCCATGCCCTAACGCACCGGATCCCATCAGAACTCTGAAGTTAAACGTGCTAAGGCCAGGGGAGTACCAGGATGGGTGACCTCCTGGGAAGTCCTTTGGAAAAACAAAACCGTGAGGGTGCAAGGCCCTAGAGGCCGAGGCCTAAAGCGGACAATATCTGCAAGCGGGTGGGCGCGAGGTCCGAGAGGCCGAGGTCCTACATACTCAACTAAGTCACTATCTCAAATTGCTATTAACACCACTTTTTAACTTTGACCTTATAGGTACAAAGCCAGTAGAGTGGAATTATTTGTACTCATTTTGTTCATGTACTACTTTTTTTCTTTTTCTTGTTTTTTTATATATATAGTAATGAAAATGGTCAAAAGAATTTTTTTTAACTCAATGTATATACAAACTATATATAAATTATCATAATGCAAATCAAGTATCCACTCTCAAAATTAACGAACTAAATTGAAATTAACTTAATCGTCAAAACTTATAACTATTTGTCTAAAAAATTCAAATAATAATCACAATTAAACTCATAATGAATTATCTTGACCAGCAACCTCTTTTTTTAAAAAATTTTTACTGAATTATTCATTATTGAGCTAATAGTAACAAAATTATCAAGCTTGACTGCTAAGTCCTCCCTTACACTTAAGTTGTATGTTGTCCTTAATGTACAAAACATGTAAGAATATTGTAAAATATAAAAAAATAATGGTAAGATATGAGGATAACTGGTCTCCTATGATAGTAAAAGATTTTCATCCTTGTCTAATGTCATTAACATCTATCTAGTACTAGTAAAATATTCTCTAATTTAAACATAAGGTGATATTACGTTGGTTGCCTGTGGAACTCTCTCAAATATCAATTAACAAAATTAGGACCATCAAACTAAGATTATGAAAAATAACTAAACTACTAATAGGAATCCTATAAATTACTCAATCAAAACGAAAACACCTAATTATAGGGTTGCTTCCCAATTAGCACTTCTTTATGAGTCTTTTAGCTAGACTTCTCAATAAGTCCTTTAACCTATATCTATAATCAGTGGCTTACTTCCACCTATTTTCCCATATAAGGGTTCATTGCCCTGCAAATTGGCCATATACTATAAGATAATAAGCATAAGGAATCAAATCAATAAAACTAATTAATCTACTAATGCCCTTTTTAGTTAAAAAAAATTATAAATATAACTAGGAGTAATATAACCCCCTAAATCATCAGTTGACTCTAATAGTTTATTTATGGGAAGTAGGAGCCCTTCATACTTAAAGATGACTATCGATAATTCATTGATAACCTCCTTATTTGGCTTCTTCTCTTTATCTTCCTCTTTCTCATTAGTGCATCTGAATAAAATATCTAACTCTGTAGTTTTATAGAGGGAAAACTCGATTAAAACAATAAATTTCATAAGGGTATACTCAAGACATTGATACTCTAGTTGCGATTGCCGCTGTAGAAATCTAGATGAAGCATAATCATTCCATACAACATTATAATAACTCCTCCACTATAGATTATAAGTATTATAGTATGGGGTATCTTGAGGCCAGTTCTCCATGTAAATTGGATACTCCCATATAGTTCCATTTATGATTAGGGTGATCAACCCTACAAATATCACAACTTATCATAAATATTGATTAAGCTTCTGGGTACATGTTAGCAAGCCTTCTGTTCCATATTTCTAAAGCTATCATAAGTGATGGCATACCATAATCCCCTTGAGAATATTGTTCTCTCCATCATTCCATTGTGTTTGGTGGCTATGACAATGAGTCCTAAATCTTGAAAATGGCTAGATTAATAGAAATTTTTTTCCTAATATCCTAGTCCCTGAAAATGATGCCACAAACTTGATGATGTGATTTATATTTCTACTGTAAGAATATGATGTAGTTGTAGCTATCACAAGTGAGTACGGGTCAATCCCATGAGGAATAGAATTACTTGTACTTATCATCTTTTTATTATCTAGTTTAACAAATTTGGTGTTTATGATTAATCAAATTCAAAGATTAAAACTATAAATTAAAATAAATCAACACAATCGAGTAACTAGAGAAAAGATTAAACTAGGAAGCAATTAAAGAAGACAGTGGCACTTGGAATTCGAATCCCCCTAGAACTTCTAATGAAATCATGATTTCACTAATCAATTTAATCTATAGTTCATTAGACCATAGAAATTTCTCAATTATGTGAATATCTTCTTTAAGACTATTAACATCTAATCCTAGGTTGATTAATTGAAATTTTCTTCTGATTAAAACTCCTAGAATTGTTTTAATTGATTTATGAATTTTACTATTGTGTTTGACCCTCATTTAGAAGATTTTTGTCTACCTGTCTCTAGGTTTGCTTGTAAATCCTTTCAATTATACTAGATCTATTCATACAAACGATTTCTCAATTTCAATTACATGAAACCAAACATGAATAAAATTTCTAGCAATTAATTCAAGAATAATCAAAAATACATGATTGAATCTCAACGAAACCAAAGAATGAATTAAATTAAATTTAAATCACTGCAAGGTCTATCTTGAGGTTTATCTAATCCAAATACAAATAAAGGTTTAGTTCTTAATCATAGAAGACATAACATCATAACTATAAAAAGATAAAAAAAATAAAAACAAACATGATGAAATCTTTTAATTTTCAGGAAATCCATTTTAGATTGATGGAAATTAATTCTAAATGTGTTTCCTTGCTTATTCTTCATTCTCTCTATCATCCTGGTATGTCCATTTGTGTTTCCTAAGCCTTTTACCTATTTTTCCTCTTAAGTTTTCCTTTATAGTTTAAAAATTAGGATTTTGGATGGTATATAGTCACTAACATGAGTGTTCCATGTTGATTAAAAATTGAAAAGCTTTTGAATTCAAAATAAATATGAGCTCAAAATGTAGATACAAGCACTGGACATGAGTATGTCCATATAGCAACAATGTGTCCAGAGACCATACAACTCTCTGAAATCGTGTTATCATTAACATAGGCATGTTGGTATAGATATAGGCATGTTCACATGACACGAGCATGTCTAGAGACCATATACTATTTTAGCTTCTTCATAACTTGTCAAAATAGCTCAAACTCACCCGAAACTTGTCCTAATTTGTTCCTTTTTCTCCAAATAAGCGAGTTACAATCTAAAAAACAATACCAACGAATTAATTACAAAAAATAAAAAATCTCAAATAAACAAGTAAAATGCCCCAAGTATGGGCTTTAACAGCTTTGAGAAAATTAGGTTTGGAACGGGTTCTGATTAATGGGTAGGAAATGTTCATTATCAAGTTTGCTAATGCCTCTTTTGTAGAAAAAATCCATAAGTTAAGGTCTTAGAATATGAATGGTAAGCCATTTATTCTTTAAAAATAGGGGCTAGGACTAGAGAAAGCAAGCATTAAAATAGAAAACATCCATTTATAAGTAAACTTTTATAATTTCCCTCTAGAATATTAGTTTATTAAAGGATAAAGAAGAAAGAAACTTAAAGGTAAATGCAGATGGTAACCACTCCTTAGATAAGGCTATAAAAGTTATTTTTACTTAAAGAAATTCATTAATATAATGAATTTGCTACTTACAAAGTAGGTACAAAGTATACTAAGTAAACTACTCCAACACCAAAGACAAGTAACAAATCCAAGATGCCTAAGTGAAGTGGACCTACATCAATAATTATGAGGTTCACAAGGACGAATGTCCTATTTCCTTCTAGCATAAAAGAGAAGAAGATCAAGTCTTGATTAACTCCTGGAACTGCTATCAGATACTTCTAAGAGCATGCATCACACCTTAGTTACTTCTAGTTGTTAAATTTTTTTAGGGCTATAGTATCTAAAACCTACATATCTAGGAGATCTTCAATAGGGAAATAATTAAAAGGTGGTAGAACTAGAAGATCATGAAGCTTAATAAATCAAAACGGTAGCTACTGGTTCTTAGTTCATAAAGGTACTCTCCATTTTTATAGATTAAGATCCTATGTTGGTTTACTTATGAATTGTAGAAAAGGTAGTAAGTTTGCATATGTTATTAGCTTATTTGCCTATACTTAAAGTGCTTGTTTCCACTTTTCCCTTCGCCAATTTTGTATGCACCTTGATATCCTCCTGTACCAAGGGCCATTTCGTCCTTATTATTGCATAATATTAGTTTAGATTCTTCACGTTTTGGCAGTACCTAGGTGACCTATTTGTGCATTCATATTAAGTAACAATTACTCCTTTATCTGAATTAGGCTTAGGTTTTTTATTTGCTTAAGGCATCTGTTGGTTCTTTCCTTCCATCTACTTTGAATGCAAGTTCCCAAGCTAATTAAAAACATTGTCTAATTCCCCATGGATCTCTATCTATTCTCTATAAGTTATTCATACAGTCTAAGTCTATTTGACAATTTTAAGATTTCTTTCCAAACCTAATTAAGAATTCGCATTCAAAAGACAAATAGTTACTTGAATTTATAGTAGTCTTATAAGATACAAGTGTCATTAAAATTTAAAAGCTCAATTTCTCAAGGATTGGAATTTTTTTTCTAGCAATAAGCCATAATAGGAAATAAGCTTTAGGAGAAAGATTAAGATTCCAAACTATCTTATGCCAATCTTTAACTTCCCCTACACCTCTAAGACATTTCAAGCAAGCCTCATTAGTGAACATTCCAAAAGGAAACTAATGGAGTCATAGAAAAATGCTACGAAACCTACAAAAATTAAACACTCTTTTGAATTAAATTAGTCAATGTCAAAAAATAACATCACTTAAAAGTTGAGTAGTAAGACTGATAATATCCCCTCTTCTTTTGCTTGAATTTTATAACTTAGAATTTAAAAGAATTGAATAATCCTGATAAGAAATAAGTGCTTTATGATTACCATTTTCTTAAGAAATGAAATTTCGTTAGTCTCCTAAAGTCCAAAATAAAAGGTCTCCAATTTTAGAATGTTTTTTAGTTTATTCATAAAAAGAACACTACAAGTAATCATATTGAGCATTATAATTAAAAGATCTTAATTTCTTATGATCCTTAACATATAAGCTTCTGCAAACCAAACAATCAAATCAATTTATCCATTGTCAAGTTATATTATTAAATAACATAATAAGAATCAATATCACTACAAATTTATGCTGCCATTCTAGAGATTCAAAGGAGGGAACTATGGCATAACCTGATGAATTAATAAGTGGGGAGTGATTCACCATGACTCTTAACAAGGGACTTCCATTATACACTCCCACGCTAGGAAGTGGATGGGATACAATATATTATGAAATATTATAATAAAGATGTTAATTATTGGGGTTAGATTGGAGCTTAAAATCTTAGATTTGACAGAAACCTATTTAAATAGAGTAACATTTAGGGTAGGGAATGGCTTTTCATAAAGAAACTCGATATAACTATAGTGAACTCCTACTACCTCACAAAATTCCCCAATATGTGTACCTAGACCATTCTCTTATTAAGATCCTACTTAATAATAAGTCATTGAATTGAAACACTCCATTTAGATTCAATAATTATTTAGCCATCATTATAGGATTCGATGAAGTAGTGGAAAGGGAACTAATTAAGCATGCAGTTGGATTTTAGGCTATGAAATGTATGATACAATTAAGGGTTATCAAAGAGGAGCCAAAAGCTCTTAATAGGTACACTAATTATGACATTGAATGGTAAAACATAAGCACTCTAAACTTTAAACAAGGCTCAAGAACTGGTGAATTTGAATTTAGGGGATGATTCCTTAAAATTTGAAAAGACTAGTTTCAACTAAAGGCATTGGAGTACATCATTATCTAATTAAACAAATCACAATTATCATGTTGGCCCCTGAATTTTTTTTATTTGATTAAGCATGATTAGATTTTTTTTTGGGGGTCTTGATAGATTAAAGTATGTTGGAGCTAATTAGCATGTTAATGTTAATGGGATTTTGTAACATAGGTGAATTAAATTAAAGTGTTAGGAGTGTATAGCATAAAGGGCATTTTAGGCATGTCACTTAAGGATGAAACAACATAAGCTCTTAAATACGGGAAAAATAGACTTTGTGCTTTCATTAAGGGTATAAAAGAGAGAAGAAAAGGTGGTCTTAGATTGAAGAAGAAGAGAAAATGAAATTGAAGAGAAGAGAGGAGAGAGAGTGTCGTGTAGGGAGAAAAGAAAAGAAAGAAAAGAGAGTTAGGTTAGGTTTTGATTTTTCTTAACCTTCAAAAGGGATTTTCGAAGTTATTCAAGAAGGAAAAAGAGAGAGGAAGGTTAAAGCTTCCATTAGAGCCAAGAAATCCTTTGGTTGGTGGAGATTCAAGGTAAGTGATGTTTTAAATATTTGGATTTTTGGAAGGTTTTGGTTCAAAGAGCTTAGGAAATATATGGGTATAAGTATTTTAGGATCAATTTCATACAATTGGTTCTTTGGGTTGTCCAATTTGGATTCCTATTGATTTGAGATTTTTATGTCAATGTTGAAGAAAATCAAGGGAGGCAAGAGGAGCAAGAGTAGAGGTAATTTGAGCAAGGTATTTCAAGCAAGGAAACTAAGGTGGATTACATTTTTATACTTGAGTTAATAAGCTATAAATGTTCTTCAAATAAATGGAATTAATGATTTTTCCAATTACCTCATAAGTGAACATTTATTGTTCTTTAAATGATTGATAATTTGCCATATGTTGTTGTATGTGAATTTTGGGAATGAATTCTAATTGTTTTGCAAATGTTGTATTTGTTGCTTTTGATGGAGTTGAAAAATGGCTTTTATGCTTGGTATATAAATATGGTTGTTGAATTGTGAATTGATGATGGGAATGCATATGAAATATGTTCATGAAAAATAAGTTTTCAAAAATGTGTCATTTGGGCAAAATATTTTCAGTTCATGAACTACATGTTATGTGGGTTTGGTGTAGTCCATCCAAGAATTGTCACGTGTACGTTGACCAAGTCAAGGCTTCTCCCACCTGCTCGCTAGTGGCACGGAGCTCCTTTATGGACTCCCTCAAGTTTACGACCACAAGATCATTATGTGGAATTGTGTAGTTCGTCATGTTTATGGACTTGCCCAAACCCTTGTGATGTGTTTATATGTTTACATGTGTTGACAAGTTTGAGGAATGCTTGACTTATGTGAATTGTGAATTGGTTTGACAAAGTTGAGAAATATATGTTTTATGGATTTTTGTGAGAACTTGATATGATCATGAAGGTTTTCAATTATTTTTGCTTATTACCGATTATAAAAGTGTTACCCATGAGCGTTAAGCTCACCCCCACTCCTTCCCGTCCACAGGCGATGAGCAAGACATTGAGCGATCGAGTTGAACATCAAGACATCACTCCAATTTGCACTTTTGTTCTTTTGATCTTTTGAAGTTAGAATTTGTAAACAGTGCTTTAGTTGCATTTTAAGAAATTATTATTTTGCCAAGTTTGTATTTTGGATTATGTTGTAAGATGGCTCGAAATGCTCACTAAAGCGTTGTAAAACTCTTTTTTGATGCAAATGAAATACATATGCATTATGGTTGTTTATGGCTTTTCAAATTTTTACATTGTTATTTCCAATTTTTCATAAGGGTAAGATTGTGTTCTGAATTCAAGGGAAATTATGCAATTATCTAGGTAGAATTGGTAAAAATTGTCTTCTTGGAAGTTGTAGATGATCTTTTTAGCTTTCCAACGATATAAAGTTTGTAATTTTTGGATATTGAAATGGAAAGATATGATTGTTACAAGTTATGATGTTGCACAAGATTTGTGTATGGGACAACTATGATGAATGATAGAAAATTGTGGTTTTGATGAACCAAATGAGTTGGGAATTGAGAATGTTGTGAGATAAATTTGGTGTTTGAGTTGTTATGAAGTGATTTGGCACTAGAAGAGTTGAATTTGGGGAGATATTAAGTGAATATGAAGTTAGATTGGATGTAGGAAGCATTAGAGGAGCTTTGGAGGGGTTTGAGGAACCCCTATGTCCGTTAGACGGACATTAGGTCCATTTAACGGACCTTCTTGGTTAAAAAATGACCCTAGCCTCACCAATGTCCGTTTAACGAACATCCAGGCCAATTTGGCTCCTCGACAAATGTCCGTTAAACGGACATTCACGAGACAGCTTCAGGAAATTGCGATATTTTACCCTTTGTGAGGCAGAATTTGTAACACCCCACTCTTGCAAGACCCGAACCCGATATCGATGGTGATATCCGAGTCCGTGCCCGTGAAAGTCGCGTGCTAGAGCACTCAAATAGACCAAACTCAGTACAAAATGTTTTTTTTGAAGCACAATCACAAACATAATATGCGGAAATCAGTAATTAATTTGGGGCCCACTTTCGTTCATAAACTTCTTCAATCAATACATTACAATCAATCGAATTTCAATAGCTAATTGGGGCCCACTATAATTACAAAACCCTATTTTACAAAAATTGCGGAATACACATTTATACAAAACTAATCAAATACAGAAGACAGACGCAACTGATCCCGACCTCTTCCTTCA
>JAOQMQ010000005.1:20467312-20493598 GCA_027563845.1 Erythroxylum subrotundum | reverse complement strand
AGTATTTTAATCATTTTTGTATCAATAATCGCTAAGTGAAAATAATTAAAAATATTAACAATTAAGCACATATCAAACTGCTTCTTGATAACTCCTTTCTTCTTGTTTCTTGATCTTTCAAGAATCAGTTATTCAATTGAGTTCTGTAACCAACTCAAGCTGATTAGTAATCCGACATGGTATCGGATCTTCCGTCTGATTTCTTTTGTCTGACTTTTTAGTTTGCGCTTCCGTCTGATGTTTCTCTCCTTACGCTTCTGTCTCATTTTGCGCTTTTACGCCTTGCGTCTTACTTTTACTTTTGCACCTTGCGTCTGATTTTTTATCTTTGCGCCTTGCATCTCACTTGCTTTCGTCTCATTTTTTGGTTTGCGCTTCCGTCTTCTTTTCTATCGTCTGTCTTTCTTCTGAGTTTCCATTGTCTGATTTTTCTATCGGCTGACTTTAGCTTCGTTCCTTCGTCTGATTTTCTTCTGCTTCTATCTGATTTTCTATCTTTTATTATTATTTGTTCTTCATTAAAATCGTTTACGTAAAGTCATTTTGACTTAACAAATATTTGTCCCAACTGAGCAAATAGTACCCTATTACAAGTTGGTTTGGTAAGCTAACAGTCTCCCCAAAACCTTCTTCATTTTATGGCTAGCCATTTATAAGAGACCAAGAATTAGGGATAGAATTAAATTTAACATCCTGGATAAGTTGTGTTCCTTATACAATGGAGAGGAGGAAACAATATCATTTGTACTTTATATGTCCTCTTTTTTCTAAAATTTTGCAAAGGATACTTTGTTTATTTAATTTGCATTATGTCTAGACTACTTGGAATTGAATTATAAACTAAGCAAGCAATTTGAAAGTTTTGAAGAAATATGATCTTATTAGTTTTACGTTCAGTTGTGCAGTTTATGCAATTTGGATTAAAAGAAACCATAATATTTATAGTCACAAAACAAACTAAAAAATTCATATAGAAAACAATGACGTATATTTACGAGTTATTAATAATGAAGGTTAGCTAAGGGAAGCTCAGTCCGCATATATATATATTACATAGAACTTGATAGAGCAAAAAGAGTCAGTTCCTCTCTGATGTGATCAACTATAGCAGTAAGGATTCACGATAGACTTACTATTCTAAATAGTTGCTTGCTATTGTGCTTGTAAACTTCTAATTGATAGCCTAACTTTTAGCTGATGTTAGTCTTAAATTTTGATGTTTTATGAATTTGGGATTAAGGTTACTCTAATATTTTCTTTTAGAAGATCGTATATTCATTCATTTTATTTAAAAAAAATCAGTTACAATTAAAATGACTTATAATGGTTAATTTAAAGTATTTATATTTATTATTAATAATCATTTGAAGGGAGAGGAGACTTTAATAAGAAAATATTTTTATTGAGATCAAGAATGATATTTGAGTGAGAGCATTAATCGATAATTTCTTACATGGAAATTATTTAAGCCTTGCGCCTTAACTATTCCTCATTTTTTACTTTAAAAATGTAAATGAATATATATTAATGAAAATTAAAGGACAAAGCCTTACAAAAATTCAACAAACTTGCCATAAGGCTTGAAGCCATTCCAATACATTACATGACTAAAACACTTGTAAGTTGATTAGTATATAATCAACATTTGTAGCTCCTCTAAAAGTGACATGTTAGGAATATGTAGGATACTATTCATCAATACAATGGGTAAGAGTACATCATTCTCGTCTTCCAACTTGCAAATTATTGTTCCATAGGATTTGTGTTCCTTTTCGTCTTTACTTTGCATATTAAACAAGAAAATAACATCTAATCTTATGACAATATTTACCAGGTGGATTTTAAGGATGGAGCTGGAATGTTAAAGGTAGAAAGTTTTAATATCTCTCTTCTAATGAATGAACTCTTCCTGTTTCCCTTGATTTTAATTATTCCTTACCTTTTATGCATGTATCTCTAGATGTCAAGGATAGTTTGACATCATAAGTTTATGAAACATAGGTGTAGTGAACCCTAGAATGCATGTTGGCTTTTAACCCGTTAAAACACTAATAAATATAATCCCTCCATTGAATAACATTTCTTTTCCATTCTTAGGGTATTTATGTTAAACAATTCTTTATGTATAAGTAAAGTCTTATGTATAAAACCTAACATTACTATTAATTAAAATAAGTTCCCTTGTCTATTTGTTAATTCACTTATGATCTTTAAAGTATTTTAAATTTCTTCTATGAAGAGTTTGTAATTCCTCTCCTTCTATAGTATGTATGACATAGTTATAAAGGTCAACATCAAAATGATCTTATGACCTATGAATTGACTTTTCAAAACCTTAATCTAGTCGATGAAGTATCTCTAATTATATGAGTTCAAAGTAATCTAGTTGATGTTGTGTATAGTTCCCTAAATTTCCTTAGTTAGTGTACAATTAAACTAGAGGCACTTCAAATATATGAGATCCATTTCACATAGCCTATAAATGTTCATTGTATTCAGGTGTGGTGGCCTGTCCAAAATAGGAAGTTTTCCCTTAAACATTGGCCAGAGGTAAGAGGAAATTTGGGGAGGAAAATTCTTATCCCATACATTCCCAACTCACTCTATCACCTATAAACTGATATAAGATCTGAAGGATTTGTTAGTAAAAACTCCTATGGTATTCCTTGACCATTTGTAAGAGTCCTCCATAAAGTTGTCTGAATTGTATTATGAAAGGACTTGCACTAGTTCTAGTAGAATATTACTCCACTAATTACCCTTTATTTACCCCCTCACTTTTGATTTCTTGGGGATATTTACCAAACTATTCTAGTGCATCCTATGCTCATTTAGGACTTCCACCTTACTCTAGTTATCAAAAAGAAATAATTCTTTTTTTCACCATTTCCTACTAAACAAATTCCATTCCTTGACATAACTTCTCTTTATTTCAATAACTGATTAGAGAATTAAGACTGTCCTTTAAGATTTTGCATTTCCTAAAAATTGTTTCCCCTCAAACAAAATGCAATGATCCATCTTGACTATAGTGATTCTTTATCTATGGTCAACCTCCAAATTCTTTTCCCATAAAAAAAATCTATTTGTAATACTAATAGGTTGTATTTTGAGTCCACTTTGTTCTCTTATCATGCACACTTGCTTCTAGTTTACATTAACTATAAATTTACCCTTTATACATCCGGTCTGTAGGAATCTTCTTAACATTTTCTCTAAAGTTTTAATTAACCCCCTTGTTAATGAAAAGTGTGAGCTAAGGATAGGATTTGTTAATACAATTGGAAATTCTTTCCTATACTCTTTCTAGTAACATTAACCACTCCCTAAATAGAAATCTTCTTATTGTTATGGGTAATCCTAAATATAAAAGGTTGGTTTACCTATAATCTAGTGATAACTACTAACTAAAGGGATAGGTGATCTACACTTTTTGAGAGAAGGAGTTGGAATTTCTGCTTCTTAAGATTTAAACTCGATAGATCCTTAATGAAGAGATAACATGAGATTGTAGACTAATTTGTCGTGAGCTTTAGAGAGTAGTAAAAGATCATCTACAAACGTCAAATGTGAGATTCTTAATTCTTTGCATTTAGTATGGAATTGGAAGGAATAATCTAATGCAATATTATGATTTAGTGGTCTAAATAAAACCTCCATAGGTACAAGGAGTACCCTTTCTTAATGCTTTTTTGCCCCTTGAGCAACCTTGATGGTTCTTCATTTACTAGTAATAAGTACGTTGGGTTTGTAATACATATGAGTATCCATGTTCTAAATTTTTCAAGAAAGTCGAATGCCTCTAAAACCTTTTTATTAAATAGCTAACTAATTAAATCATAAGCTTTGGTTAGATCAATCTTAATAGCATTGACTTGTAAGAATTTCTCTTAATATATCCTTTGAATAACTCTGATGCAAGGATTACATTATCTCCTATGTTCCTACCTTCCAAGAAAGCAGCTTGTAGTAGGTTAATAATGGAGTTTGAAGCCTTCTTCATTCTTTTGGTCAAAATTTGGCTGTAATTTTATAGAGAAAATTGTAGCAAGCAATTAGTCTAAATTCCCCAAATGAAGAAGGATTAGAGATCTTAGTAATAAGACAAATGAAGGACTTATTTATATTTAGTAGCATTTTGCCTAAATCAAAAGTTTCCATCACTACTTTAGTCACCATATCCCTAACCAAAGGCAAAGATTTAAAATGTTCCATTTAAACCATTTAGTCCAGGGACCTTTATAGGGTTCATTTCAAGAATTACTTCTTCTATATCATTTAGTCTAACAGGAGCAACAAGAAATTGAAAAACCTCATCTGTGAGCTTATTACGAATGAATAATTAAAGTAATGGAATTAACCACAGAAATTTTTATGAAGATTTTAGCGAAAATGTTGTTTTTTTTCATTTTATCTTCTACTTCTCATTTATAGGAATTATTCTCTTCAATTTTTGGTTTAAAGGAGAAAACATTTTCTTTTACTTCCTTAGGTGTTCCTATATCCCTTAAAATGCATACATTCATTAATGTTTTGCCTTTGATCACTAAGATAAAGAATCAACAATTGGTGTGATAAACCTCTATTCTTTGTAGGGAGACTCCAACTCATTAATATAGTTTTGAATTCTCTTCATATGTCTATGATGGCCTTCTTAATTTACTAATTAAGAATATTGAGAAGTGTTTTAGGATCTTCCTTTAGGCAAGAGCTTCCAACTCCTTATATATGGCTAAGGTGGCTTAGAAAGTGGTTTGTAGTCTAAAGAAAGAAGGAGGTATTAGGGTTACCCCATTGAAATTCACTAACAAAATATTTTTTGTAAAATGTATTTAGAGATTACTTATCAATAAGAAATCTTTGTAGATGCGATAGGTTCATTCATATAACTTAAGATAAGCTGATCTTTGGTCTTGTAAGGTAAAATAAGACTCTTCTTGGATAATACATAACATCTTTAAGCTAAGTGGTTAAGTTAGTCCTTGGTTCAACATCAAGATGTGTGATGTTTATAAAACTCTATTCTAGTAGGAATGAGGAGTTCATTAGGTCCTTTAATGTATCATAACTCCTTTTCTCATTTAAGGACAACAATTCCAAATCATGCTACTATAAAATAGGTGATTTAAGAGAACTATTTTAATCTAAAGATAGTAACTAGAACCGTATTAGAAGTGTTATTACAAAGACTCCTAATAATTCTACAAATGGGAATTAAACATATAGGACTGGAAATCATTATGGTGTCTTCTCCAATAAATCATGCAAGTAAATTCTAATAACTAGAGCTATAATTATGCCAAGTTATAGATAGGTATAGGTTCCTTAAGAAATTCCAAAAAAAAAATTATTCTATAGCTAGCTAATATTGAAAATTGTCAACTAAGGACAAAATGTTTGGGAACCAAAGAGATGACAAATGAATGTTTTGCTCTCTAATTCTGGAAACACTTGAGCATATTTTCTTCCAATGCCATTTCTCTAAATATTTATAGAATAGGGCCCTTTCCCTTTCCTAGATCTCTTGTCCAGCTTCATCTTGGGATGGAATTCTATACCAGATCATGTAAATGAAGTGGAGGACTAGCCAAGAGCTAATCTCCTTTAAGATAAAATCAGGGAGATTGTTATACATATTATAGCAGGAGAGGAATAAGTTTTTGTTAAGTGATAGGTTTAGTTTATACTATTTATTGATAGGTGTAGTTTATACTATGTTTTGATAGGTGTTTTAGTGTTTTTTTAGGTGTTTATTAGATGATTATCGTATTTATAGGCTTAGAATTGTGTTAATGTGAGTTTTTGTATGTATTCTAAGTGTTTGTTTGGTTTCGAGCAAGAATTGGATCTTAATTTTATGTTTCACGAGGTGTTTAATGTGTTTATAAGTGTATGGAAATAGGAAATTGAAGACAACAGAAGAATTGAGATGAAATCGTGACAAAAAACAAAGATTCAAAAGACAGAAGAGATGCACTACTGGAATTGCTGTTTGGCAGATGCACGATCTGATGCACTGCCATTCCCACATCATTCCATGCACGTCTCGTCGGCCATAAAAATTCGTAATTTTTAGCAATTTTGGTGATGCACAGCTGTGCATTAGACCATACATCTGCCAAACAGCAATTGCAGCGAATTTCAACTTTTCCAACACGCGAGTTTCTTTGATCTTTCAACATTTTAGGCCTATTTTTGGAACCAAATCAAGTGGAAAAACCTAGAAACAACCGTAAGACCCTAAAGTACTATTTAAAAATGTGAAAGACACAAAAAAGCGCAGCCTCCATCTTACAAAAGTGGATGAAACAAGGAAGATTGAGAAAGACGTCCAGATTTCCAGTTTTTTAGATCAAGCTCTGAATAGAGTCTTTCTTTCTTTCTCCTTTGTTATTTTCTTCATACTTGATGTGTAAATTGAACTTCTAGAAGTGTATTAGGTTCATGATGTTCTAATTTCTAGATTAGGGTTTATTCCATTGTTATTTTGTGACTTTAATCTTTGTTGATTCAATACAATATTCTAATGTTGTGTTAATTGTATATGCATATACTTTGGCAATAATAGAGAGTGAGTCAAAATTAATATGATTAAGTTACAAAATGAGAGTTGGTGATTTAATATATCACACGATTAACAAATCAATTATCATTCAAAGAGATATCTTGTGTAAGAACTTGATTATTCAACAGATAGCTTTAGAACTAATTGAAAACATTAGAGAAAAGTTATGAATTGAGATATTGCAATTATGAAAAATTCAAATTCATTTAGGGTTAATTGGTTAGGTCTTGAGAGAGAATAATCAAACCCTTAGAAAATCTAGGATTGACACATAATTGAATCAATAATCATTAGAGGAGCAAAATAATGAAAGAATAAATACTATGCATTCATCCTTGATCATCCTTAATTAATTTTGACAGCTCACTTATTATTTATTATTTTCTTGATTTTATTTAATTGTTTTAGTTTCTGTTATTATTTTTCACTCATATCATATCTTACCTTAGACAAAGTTTGGTTCAATTCATTTTAGCTAGTTCCTTGTAGGATCGATATCTTTCGATACTACAAGTTACGATCTGTATACTTGTGAGTATTGAGAGTTTTATTATATAAAAAACTGATCAACATTAAGGAGTAGAAGGATGCCCAAGGAGAACATTTTCAGTGAGTTCTTTAATGTCATGTATGCATACAGCTCTCCCTTTCAGTAGAAAAGCTAAGGAAAATGAGAGAAATTAAGGAGGATCAACGAACGACGAGGTTATTATTCAGCAACCTCCCACGTATGATGATGATTAGATGATGAACAAAAAGAAGAAAAATATTGATCTAATGGTATTCAATCTACTAAAACCATATGACCAAAAAAAATTATCTACATCTATGATTCTATAAACAAAGGCCAAGTTGGAGAGATAGTCATAAAATCAAACGCTTAAAATGAATCCCAAAGATACTGAATTATTAGGAGAAGCTTCTTTGATGGTCCTGCTGCCTCTATCCCTCCACATTCAATTTGGGGCTCCCATGTAACACAACGATCAAATGATTTTAAAAAGCACATGAAAAGGGGTTGTATAAATAATGGAATGATTTGGCCATGTCAGATGCAAGATTCCTATAGTTCAACATGTATGATGTTATCCCCAAGAATTTTTAACTTCTAGTGAGGAGGATGGAGATGATACACTGGACTCTAGTTATTCTAGAAACTAGGTTATTACATATACTACATGTCTCTATAAGATGGTAAGAAGATGTATGGTCATTTTATCTCTTTTATTTCTAAGTACCTTAGTCTTGTGCTTCTTATATAGCTTAGGCTTTAGTAGCATACTGGTTGAACTGATACTGTAAGTATTTGTTCGTTTTTTTTATCAATTCAATCAATTACCTTTTAAAAAAAACTCAAGAATAAGTTCAAAGTTAATTCTAGAATATATTATTCTAATAACCGAACACTCATTATTTCATATTAAGGTTATAAATTCTAGTAACCAACTTGTCAAATTAATCTTATTTTAAATTAAGAATACTTTATTCTCAACAATGATAAGTTGATAACTAATCCTTATGTCCAAATACCTTTATCTTCATCCTCGGAAACCTTATAACCAAATTTTATTTTTCCTTGCTGCCTCTCTAAAGCAACTCTAATCTCTAGTGATTATCCATTTCAAGGAGTAGTGGTTGCAATTAGTCTCTATCACGACCATTATGTTCTTTCCAAAACATATCTCCTTATCCCCAGCAAAAACACCCAAATCAAATAGCACAATAAGCAACCAACATTCTCCTTATGGCATCAATGGTATCTTCTTTTTCTTTGACTACCAGCTCTTTCAACTTACTAGTCCATATTAGCGACAAAAACTCCTCCCATCATTGACAGGATTTCTATAATACCTAAAAATGAGACCGTAGACAATTTTGGTCCTTAACTCACCAATCCATGCCAACGATAATGACTCCTCCTAATAATCATGTTGCATCTTTTTCTTATTGTAAAGGAGAAACTTTTTTGTTAAGAATCATCTCCTAGATGCCAAAGTAGTTGTGGTGAGGGAATTGTAAAGAGGGTATGCATCCTTTTCTTATAAAAAGAGCGATAGGTCCAAAGAGGTATGTCATACATTTCAAATTTTAGGTTATAATCAAGGAAATTATTCCCAATTTCTACCAGTGATTTGAAGTTTTATGGTGGCCAAAACTAGATACCTTTAGCATCTACAAACTTGTGTGAGTGTTGGCAAGCCTTGGCCAATGTTCAACACTCAGGATACAGAACAAAGCAAAGACTTGCAAGTAGCCAAGAAAAAATGGGCATCATCAATGAAAGCTTGAGAGTAAGCGAGCGTATTGGCATGCGTTGGTGCATATTAGCAAAAATCATCAACAAAATGCAAGATTTGAATGTGAGATCAAAATATGAGCTTGTGATGGACCTTAGGTTGAAGGTTAGTTGATCACACGTATAAGGGAGGCATGTAAGAACTCCAAGGACTTAATGTGTGCTTAAATATGTGAACCATGACTAATGGATTTGACATGGGTAAGCATTGAACTAGATTAGTGTGCTATGAATGACTTTGGGCTTGGATAACTCATCATTAATAAATGGATATCAAAGGGAGATCTTGGATGATGTGATGTATAGTAGATATATATCAACTTTAAAAGAAAAAGACCATATGGGAGGATCATCAGAAGATAGTGGAGTTCTTCATGGATATGGATGTATCTTTCCTAACAAACTATAATCTCTTATCATGTTAGTTGTGATGTACTTAAATCCTATTAGATAGAGTCCTACTTGGATGAAGGTATGTATCATTTAATTGGTTAGTGTGATGTAATCTAATAAAGATAGAGGTGATCTAGTTAGTTCAATTCAAATAGGATTCTGAATTATAAAGCCAAAGGTGCCTATAAATAGCTTATTTAAGTCTTACTCCTCACAATAGAGATAGAGGGGAGGGGAACACATTAAGAGAGAGAATCCTTTGTATACTTTTAAGGAAGTAATAAAGATTGACTTTTACTATAGCTCCTGTGTGTTTATTATTGCATATGATTATTTAATACTTTTGTAGTATTCTTACTCGAGTATGAGACTTAAACATTGTAAGAGTTGTGAGACATTTGAGAACAAGGCCTTCTTGGTTAACAATCTCGTGGAAAGGCTGAGTTTTCTTTAACGAACCTAAGTGAGATTGTTGTTGAAAGGTGTATGTGAAACTTTGGTATAAATTCGATGTCTAGAAAAACCTTTGTAACACCAAGACTATAAATCTTCGGCATTTTTAGTTAGACCCTCAACCATTGTTCTGATGGAAAGTGACCTTTCCAATGACTATAAAATATGCTATTGCCATACTTAGAAAAAGCTCTCTTGAGTCATTATATATGTTTTTCTTGCTATTTTATTTGCTTTATTTAAAAATGTATTTGGTGAAAACTTATAATCAAGGAGCTTATTACCTTAAATATTTTGGCACTTAGGAGGATAAATATGTTCTTTGAAAAGGATCTTGCAATAACTCAACCGTGACTTCTCAAATTGAAAATGAAATTCAATACTGAATGAAGTAATTACTTTTTCTTCTTCATTTACAAATTAATACTGGAAAACATATAATGTCAAATTCCACACTGCTTCTTGACTATATATACTCACAAACTAATCCAAATAACTTTGACCTGAAGGGCTAATTGTAGGTCTTTGGATATAAGGTTAATGAAGAGCCATATCAACCCTCGCATAAATGTAAATAATCTAATATGATTTGACTTCTAAAACCTAATATATCTTGCAACTTTGGTCCAGGTATATTATAGTATATATGAATATGAGAATACCAATTAGAAATCTAAGTGCAAACATGTTTGTAACTAATATTGTATAGGACGGAGTACTGAGGCGAGCTGGTTGGATCCAAAAAGCTTAAGTTTTTGACCAATGCCGCAGTGAGAGTAGATGCTACGTACTAGACCGTTATAAATAAAAGATTGAGACTAGTTGAATCTAAATGGGAAGAAAACGTGAACAGCAGGATTCAATCCTGCACGAGCAAAGCCCACATGATTTGTAGTCATTGCTCAATAACCACTCTGGCACGTCCACATGCATGCATTGCTGCCGAGGACTATCTTAGAGACTTGCAAAACCAAGTGCTGGATACGCATTTTTCCATCTCCAATCAAGTCTAGGTTATTTTAGCCTTTCCTTTTGTGTTATAAGTATTCCTCACAATTTTACCTTTTTTTTAATTTTCTACCGTATTCCAATTATATTCAATGATTTGAATTCAAAACTTATAACAAATAAGTTTCAAAAAAGACCGATAAAGATAGGGCGTTTTGTTACATTTCTAATTTCTATTATGATTTTTCTTTTTTCTTTTTTCTTTTTAGTTTCTGTTTATCTTTCAAATAAAAATAAAATTTTGTTTGGTTGTTAATGTTATGTAATTATATTTTTATCACTGCTAATAATTATATATTATAGAAAAATTAAAAAAAATTATTTTAATCTCTTATATAATATTTATTAATAAATTATTAATAAAATTAATTTAATTTATTAAAATAAATACTTTAAAGTTAAAGTTTTATTTATAAATTAATATTTTGCTTAAATACATTTTAATCATTAAATCAAATTTTATTTGAAATTTATATATTTTAAATATATTTTAAATTTAATTATATTTATTAACGATTATTTAATTTATTTAATTACAAAAATTAAATAAAATTGTTAAGTAAAATTAAATTATTCATAATTCTTATCCACGTTTGGCTTTTCGAGGTTCAGTTTCATTGCTTGATTGTTTCTTTTTAGAATATTGTTTTTTTTCTCTGTTTGGTTGCCTAGAAAAGTCTCTCTCACCTGCCAACCTCTGGACTGCGGCGAGCCTACATTCAAAATAGTATGAGGTTCAAAATTTTTCAAATAACAACAACTCACAGGGAGTTAACAGTTGTTTTGTCTTGATCAATCAAAGGTATGTGAGCAATTAAGCATTTTCATTTTTGCACTGCTGCAAGTAAGATATCATTTCTCTCCCTACTTTACTCTCTCCAGATTCCCCGTTACATCTTTTGCTTTCTCTTTGTATCCTTCTAGCGCTTTCTGGGGTGAGTCTTGAGTTTTTCAGATATAGGTTTTGTGATTTTGGAGGTTTGGGGAGGTCAAGATTCTCTGGGTTTGTTGCGTTTATTTATGTTGTGAACAGTAGCAATTGCTTCTGCTGATCATAGTAAGTTTCTTGCATGGATTTATTAATGGTCGTGGGAGGTTCTGAGTGTTAGAAGTGCTTAGCAACAACATTCTTTACAACTAGTGTCTTTCTTTTTGAGTTACTTACTAAAGCTCACCATTTTCTGCCGTGAGAAATGAGGTTTTCTAGCTAGGAGGTGTCACTGGTTTTATTTTGTTGGTATTCCTTGTGGAGTGTGAAGCTTTTTCTTTACATACATGTTCTTCCATTGGCTTCGGTTGTGTTTTTCAATTCTTTTGATTTGCAATTTGGGGTTAGGAGGTTTGCTTCTTTGTCCTTGTATGTATTGGGTCTGTTTAATCAAAGTCCCCCTTCTCTAACGTAGTTTCTTCTCTACTTGTAAGTTAGATGTATTCGTTAAATGGGAGTTGCTAGTTTCAGTTAGACGGTTAGCAACTTCAGTTGTATTACTTCTTGAAGGCTAAGCTTGCGTAGCACGTAATGTAGTGAACTTTGGAGTTCTTTATGTAGAAAGAAGCAAATTGTAGTTGTAGATGGCGAGAGAGAGGGAGAGAGAGAGAGAATGGGTGTTTTGAAAATTATTTTTGTTGTTTTAGCAAGGCATTTATTAACACTCTGCTGAAATAACTTTTCGCACATTAGAAACTTGCGAAATCAGCGATTCCCTTAATGGGGAATATCACCAACTGCGCCGCAGCTTAGGTTAATCCTTGTACCTGCGTGTAAAATACGACTGGAGATCGTTGATAGGATACAATCCTCTCCGATCAGTCTTTTCCTCTTGTTTCCCGTTATTAACACACGCCTTTGTCATATGCGACCTCCTTTGTTATTCAAGGTTTTTATTTGTTGTGGTTATAAAGTGTTTCATGCGAAATCTTTCTACCTGTAGAATCTCCAGAGACTTTCTCACCAGCCACTTCAGTATTTTCCTTGTGAGCTCTTCCACTGTGACGAGAATGTGTGTGTTTCTATAGGACTGAGGATCCTTTCGGTTGGCACACTAGTTATTACTTTCCTTCGTCTTATTTTATTACTATTTTATTAGTATTTAATTATTTATTTTCTTTTCATATTTGTATTAGTTGTTATTATTATTATTATTATTATTATTATTATTATTATTAGCATTTTTAGTATTATTATTATTATTATTATTTTCATTATTTTATATATATCTATATATTTTGTTATTTTTATTATTATTTCTATTTATTGATGTTGTTATTATTGGAAGTGTTTCATGCAACATCTTTCCACTTGTAGAATCTCCCTTTACCAGGCCCAGAGACTTTCTCACCAGCCACTTCAATATTTTCTTTGTGAGCTCTTCCACTATTACGAGAACGTGTATGTTTCTAAAGGACTAAGGATCCCTTCGGTTGGTACAGTAGTTATTACTTCTCTTCGTTTTATTTTATTTCTATTTTATTATTATTATTTATTGTTTTTTCGTATTTTTATTAGTTGGTAATGTTATTATTATTAGTATTATTTTAATTAGTATATATTTATGTATGTGTATATATATATATATATTTGTTATTTTTATTATTAATTCTATTTAGTGTTGTTGATATTATTATTCCCAGCTTTTTAAGGACTTCTTAGGATTATACCTATGGAAAGAGTGAAAGACACGAGGCAAGAGGGATGCCTTTAAATCGAGCGGTTGGAACCAGTGCAAGCGAGTCGGTGCGTGTAGCATGCAGGGATTAAAAAAGGAGATGACGAAATGAGAATAGGCTCTTGGAACATTGGGACCCTAACGGGAAAGTCCTTGGAATTAGTAAAGATTTTATACAAGTATAGGATACAAATAGCCTGCATTCAGGAGACTAAGTGTTCAGGAGCTAAAGTAAAGGAGATAGGGGGTTTTAAATTATGGTGCTCGGGAAGTACGCGGAATAGGGTAGGTATCTTAGTGGTCAAGGAACTTATAAACTGAGTGGTGGGGATTACAAGGGTAAATGATAGGATTATGGTAGCAAAAATTGTTTTTAGCAATGTGGTTCTCAATGTCATATGTGCGTATGCACCTCAAGCGGGTTCAGACATACAACAAAAACATCTGTTCTGGGAGGCACTGGATGGGGTGCTGCTACAATTCTCTAATACGGAGCAGATCATTCTAGGAGGTGATTTTAATGGGCATATAGGGGTTGGTTTAAACAGATATACAATAGCTCATGGGGACTTAGAATACGGCACTAGAAATGATAATGAGATTGCTTTATTGGACATGGTCGTAGCGTATGAGTTAGTTATAGCACGTTCAAGACGCAAATTGATTATCTCCTTATCAGGACAAGTGTCAGATCATGGTGCAAAGATTGCAAAGTGCTTCTGGCTACATGCATATAGACTCAACATAAATTGCTAGTTTTGGATCTAGGAATTAAGGGATAGAGGTCACAGTTTTTTACCACGTATTGTCGTAAAATTATGTGGTGGAGGCTAAAAGGGGACAAGGTGGAACAATTTAGGACTCAAGTTTGGTTTAATTCAACATGGTCTGTGAGTAGGGATGCAAATCGGATGTGGGAGGGTGTAGCCTCTGTAGTGCAGGCAATTGCCACAAAACACCTAGGGGTATCCAAAGGGCCGGGGGGAGGGCGGATGGAATCTTGGTGGTGGTCGGGAGAGGTCTAGGGGACGGTTAAGATGAAAAAGAGAGTTTTTAAAGATCTTTTAGCAAGTATAACAGAGGTGGAGCGGGAAATTAATAGAGTAAGGTATAGACTGGCAAAACAGAAGGCAAAGAAAACTATCTCAATGGCTAGAGGAGAAGCATATGAGACTATGTATAGGGACTTAGATACGTTAAAGAGAATCCGAATAGCTACTTCTGTATCGGCCAACCAATTTGGATTTATGCCTAGTAGGTCTATGACAGAAGCAATACATCTACTCCGTAGACTAATGGAATGCTACAGGGAACGAAACGGGATTTGCATATAGTTTTTATTGATTTGGAGAAGGCGTATGACAGGGTTCCTAGAGACCTCTTTATGGAGGTATTTTGAGGCAAAGGGCATTCCTATGACCTATATTAATGTAATTAGGGATATGTATGAAGGAGCATTGACTAGCGTAAGAACGATAGAAGGCGACACGGAAGCGTTTTCTATTAAGGTTGGACTACATCAAGGACCTGCGTTAAGCCCTTTGTTGTTCACATTAGTGTTAGATGAACTTACCAAACATATTCAAGGAGAGGCACCTTGCTGTATATTATTTGCTGAAGATATTATCCTAGTGGATGAGACTAAGGAGGGGGTCAATTCCAAGCTAGAATGTTGGAGAGATACGTTAGAATCGAAAGGTTTTGGAATCAGTAGGTCTAAGACGGAATATTTAGAATGCAACTTTTAGGGAAACCAAATGGTACATGAGGCGGCGGTAGCTATTGGTACTAACGTCATACCACAGAGAACGAGTTTTCAATATTTCGGGTCCCTTATTCAAAGTGATGGTAATATCGATGCTAATATAGTACGTCGTTTTAGACCTGGATGGGTCGAATGGAGAAGTGCATCAGGGGTTTTATGTGACAAAAAGATTCCTTTAAAACTCAAGGGGAAGTTTTATAAAACAGTGATCCGTCAAACCATGTTATATGGGGCAGAGTGTTGGCCTGCCAAAAGTAGGCATACAAGATAGTTGTTGATAGCAGAAATGCGTATGCTTCGGTAGATATGTGACATTACTAGAAGAGATAAGATCCGAAACCGGGTGGTGAGAGATAGACTACATGTTGCTAGTTTTGCAGACAAGTTGAGAGAGACTAGGCTTAGGTAGTTTGGGCACGTGCACAGGAGGCCCTCTGATGCTTCGGTACGAAGCTGTGAGAGAATAACCCTTAGTGAATACAATGGGAGAAGAGGGAGGCCTTATAAGAACTAGAGGGAAGTGATCAAGGAGGATATGTCAAAGTTGGTCCTTAATGAGGAAGTGGCTAGAAATAGAAAAGTTTGGCATGATTGAATAAGGGTAAAGGATTAACCTTTAAAGTTCGCCAAAATAGTATAGTAGTTATTAGGAGATGTTATTCGCGATACGCAGATTATCGCGTAGGAAGTCATACCCAACGTCCTCTCTCTCTTTTATAAGTGTAAGTCTTGGACAAGGCTTACGAGCATTCAACTTGGCTTCACAGGACAGGTGTGTGGGGACAGTATGATGTCATACCTTCAGGGTCTCTGAGAAAGGACTCCTAACTTAATTAGAGACAAGAAGAATTAGACTTTGCAGCTTATTAGGTACTCGTCGATCTAGATTCCATCAGGTATACCCTGTTATTTTTATTTTCATTTATTTATGTATTTATTGTAATTTTATTTATATAATAATTTATCGTGCTAATTTGACCTATTTCCTTTGTGACCTGCATCACTCTTATATTATCTCATTTGCATATGAGTTTGCTAGAAATAGCATCTCTACTACGTAGGGGTAAGGTTACGTACTATTAGACCTCCCCAGATCTCACTTCATTGCGGGATTTCGGACTGGGTGTGATGATGATGATGATGAAATTAAATTATTCATAATTAATATTAAAATTTAATATATTAAATAATTAAATAATATATATTTAGTTGAAAGTAAAGCAAATGATGAAAAAATAGAAAACAAAAAACCATTTTTATGGTTTTTATAATTTTAAAAACAGAAAGAAACTAAAACTAAAAACTCAAACAAGTAATTTTTATTAAATTTGAAAATAAAATTAAAAATTAAAACAAACATATTCTTTAAAAATTTTTATATTGTGATTATATAATGAATATTTACAAGAAAGTATGGATCCATTGTTGTCTAGCGAAAGAAAAGCTTAGAGAAGTCCAGCCCACCAAAGGAAGGAAGCATCCCGTCCTTTTTTCTACTTTAGTTTACACTTTACGCACTTGTTTGTTGTCTTTTGAGTTTTGTCGTGTCGAACATAAGCATTTGCTCATTTTCAAAGCCAATAACTTCAACCTCTCCAATACTCATTTCTCTAAATGAATCCAGTTGATCCAGATCAACCCCAGCTCCCATCCATCAAGATCCACCACCCCTCCTCCCCACGCCACCCTCATCCCTCTGCCGCCACTCCTACCCCCACCGCCGGCGCCCGTCGCAAGATCGGCGTCGCCGTCGACCTCTCCGACGAGAGCGCCTACGCCGTCCACTGGGCCGTCCACCACTACATACGCCCAGGCGATGCTGTCATTCTCCTCCATGTCAGCCCCACATCCGTCCTTTTCGGCGCCGACTGGGGTCCACTCCCCCAGACGCCGACCACCCACGTACCAGACACCGAATTCAAAAACAATGAAGAAAACAATAACAACAACAAAAAGCAATCCAAGAACCAGCAGGAGCTAGAGGAGGATTTCGACGCATTCACGGCGTCCAAAGCGGCGGATCTGGCGAAGCCCTTGAAGGAGGCACAGATACCCTACAAGATCCACATAGTGAAGGATCATGACATGAAGGAAAGGCTTTGCTTGGAGGTTGAACGCCTTGGTCTCAGTGCTGTGATCATGGGGAGTCGAGGGTTTGGTGCTACCAAGCGTGGGAATGATGGTAGGCTTGGCAGTGTGAGTGATTATTGTGTGCATCATTGTGTGTGTCCTGTTGTGGTCGTTAGATATCCTGAAGATAAGGATGGTAATGCAAATGATGAGGGCGAGGCTGTTGTTAATGTGCCCGTTATCGAGGAGGATGAAGAAGAGGAGGAGAATACCAATCGCAGAGGTTTTTACTCTTTAATATTTCTTGATCCTTTTAACGTTTCTTGCACTTTTAATGTGTTGTCTGTTGTGTAAGCATAGTAATTTATGACTTTTTAGCTTATGATAGGTGCAAGGGGTGAAGGATGTCAACGTTCGTTTATGTTTTCTTGTGTGATGAAAAGAGAATTGCGTTTTAGGGGGAAAAAAAAAAGTTTCTTGATAGGGATATCGATGTATATTGGTTTTCTTTCACAGTATTGGTTCTCTGTGCGTTTTGATTGTTAGTGCATCTCTTGATGGGGTTATTGATGTTAGTGAGGTGAATTTGATGGCGTGCCATGCCTAGCTGGTTTGACTAATGAGGTTTGCAAAATGTTTCTAGTTAATTCAATTTATGTGCAATATAGGAGGGAAGCGCATTTATATTGAAGTGTTTTCTTTTTTGTGGCATTGTGTAAGTAGTTTCAACTGGGAAAAAAAGAAGGCAAATTGGGGCTAATTTTGAGTTGCGAGAGGATCTGCATATTAGTAAATCCCACCAAAGTTCATGCCTTGGATTTTATGGTTGAGGTAGCTGTTGTTATAGAACCTATTGGTTTCGTACTTACTGTTGTTCTATAGTGTTCTTGGAGGAGTGTTGGTATGTGTTACCTTGTGTCTAGGTTTGCAAAAGTAGAACAAGGTGCTTATAATAGCTCATGATATTGGTTGGTTAAGAGGTGGTTTGAAAGACTTGTTTGTAGGTTCATTTGAATTTTCATTTATTACCTCATCTAAAGACTGTAAGTTTTTTCATATGTTTAAAAGTGGTGCGAACTCAAGTTGTATAACTTCTTCTTAAGTGTGGACCTCAAATATTGAATTCTTTCTTAGCTGAAACTTGATAGAATTAAACTAGTTGAGGATCTTGAGACATTTAGACAAACCAAACCTAAAACCTATGAATTGAGCGTGACAAAGTTCCTTCAACTGAACTTGTTTGCAGCTATCCGCATGATTGGTTAGGCATGTGCAATTATGGTGAGAACTTTGTAGATTGAATTGGTATGTGGACCAAGGTGATAATTCTTTTTGTAGCTTTTGGTGTGGGGATTCAATTCTATACATTTCTTAAGTTGTTTGGTTGATTCAAACATGAAAATGGTGAACATGATGTGAATATCTTATGTTATCTAGCACATTGGCTCATGATTGGTAGCATTTTTCCTTTACTTTCTCAGGGGGTGTGGGGGTGTTGGGAGTGGTATAAAATTGTCTTACTCAAATTGGTAATTGAGAACTGCTGTTGCCACTTTCATCTCTCACTCAAATGAACCTGTTAGTATTAGTTAATGCGTAATAAGAGTGTTGTTACTGGCATCTGTTAGCAGCTTTAAATGGTACTGGACCCGTTTGTACAAATAACTTTTCAGTATCTTGGGAGTAAATAAACACATTGTTGACTATATGATTTTAGAGAACTGCTCAAAATATCTGAATATCAATCATGGCCTCTTCAATCAATTTGTGTTGCTAGGAATTTAGTAGTTGCAACACGTGGTGAACTTGGACATGCTTATACTTCACTTTATCCTTTGATATCTTTCCGTTGAGCAGTGAGGACAAATGGAAGTTGTGAGAGTGCTAATCCCGCCAGACACAAATATGTGAAGTAGTCTGAGTTTATTGTTAAAGGACTGTAAGTATTTATAAGGATCCTTTTTGTTGCCTCAAATATCAACTGAAGAGCAATGAGTAAAGATTTAGCAGTGGAACTTGTGCAATGCTGCTTTCACTTGTGTGCATTTTGTTGTTAATGTCATAGAACTAATCAGGAGGTGGAAGGGTTTATAGTTTGGTTTCCATATGTTGCATGAAGAATACCATCCTATTATGATTTATTATATTAACATCTTCCTTTAAGTTCTAAAACCAAATTTTCTCTCTCTTATCTTCCATAGTATTTTTAGACAAACTGTTAGTGGTTGACCACTGGTGCTCTAGTTGAAGTATTTAGTTTGTAGCTAGTGCATCTTTATGTGGTCACGTTTGTCTATCTTAGCTCATATTTATTACATTTTGTCATAGCAGATGCATAGTCTGATGCATTAAATCTTTGGCAATCTCCTCTTGGCGGCAGGTATGAAAAATTCAATCTTATCATGCAAGTTACTTGTATTTAATTATTTTTGTGTTAAAAAATAAAACATTTAAATACGTATCTGTATGACTGGTGGATGCACATGCAGTTATTTCATGTTTATGGTTTTAGTAATATTTTACCAGGCATACCAGAAATCCCACCAGAAACCAATTTGTTTTCTTTTGTTCAGTTTATTGTAAACACACATGTATGATTTTTGTTCTGATGAAATTATTTTGTGTACGCCAGCAAATCTCTATTGTCATGTAGACCCAATTATGCATTTGGGGATCATTTTATCTTGTAGATAGTCTTTCGAGGCAGATTAGTTGACATACAGAGGAGCTGATGAGATGTTCTTGGTTGCCCACTTCAATCCCTCCAAATGGACGACGGTAGAATGGTCTCATTGTTGTCAAGAATGTTTTTCTGGTGCATTTTCTGGTTATGATGTTATGTGGTTTTGTGCCTGGTAAAATGGATTGAGGTCTTTTATTTTCTTGTAGGCCTTACAAAGATGGTTGTGTGAACTATGTTGTTAGATTTGGTCTATATGTGTAGTATTTCTATTGGAGAACAAGAACCATAAAAGATCATTTTCTAGTCTCACAGCAAGTGAACTTTCGCAACAGCGGAAAATGTGCGTATTCCAACTAATGGATCATCGTGAAACTTACAAGTGGCCATCCTTTTTCCTGGTAGACATTAATACCAAAGTGCAGCAGCTTCTATCAATAAATATCCTAAAGCTAAATGTTTAAACAGACGGTCCTTGGTCTTCTTGTCCCAATGTTATTTGTTTCACCTATTCATTTTGGGGAAGCTTAAAATGCCTCGTCTATGGTAAAGAAAATATATTTCATAAAAGGTAAAGGAACCGTGGAATGAAAGACTAACCATCTTGCTGCAGCTCAAGATTTTTCTCTCGAGTGGTTTAATCAGTTGGATGAAATGGATAAATAATAGGTATGATTCGGTTTGTTCTCTGGATAATTTTGAGATGATAATTTAAAATTCTCCTGATTTTTTTAAAATTTAGACTTCTGAAAAGGGTTAGAAGGGTGAGTTGATATTTTTAGTCGGTGCAGAGGGGTAACTTTCTTCTTTGAATTTAGCTAACACCCATTTTTATCAGGATTTTTTTTATAAAATCTCTACACGCAAATTTAGCCATATATTGAATTTTCATTTATTAGAAATGATGTAAATGATTGTACATGATTAGATATATTATGAATCCATGAAAGAGAGTGTTTAGGAAGATAAAGCTATTTTTAGCTGAATAGGGAATAAAATATCTCAATTCTGTTTGAACAATTTAACTAATAATAATGAGTTTTTCAATTACTTGTTCTTTTGAGCTATTCTTTTCTTTTAATTCATGTCTCTATTATCTTTTGTTTTATAGTGATGAAGAGGATGATTTATCAAAAATCTAAAGTAAACAAAACAAAGCTTGTTATTGATTGTTTTACAAAAAGATCTTAATTTTTTTTTAGAAATTCAAAGAATTGTGTTAATAAGAAGTAGGCTTATTACATGATAACAAATGATTAAGCAATCTAAACGTCAAAGTATCATCAAGCCAAAATACAATAACCTAAGATAAAAACTATACATAATAATATACTTGAATTGAAGCTACAATACAAGCATAGCTCCTTACTGTGAGTTAAATTGCTAGCCTGACCTTATTAGCCTTCGTAGGAGTTCTAGAATTGATATTCCTTTATGTTTCAAGAGCTACCCTCTAATTAGAGATCATGAGTGGACAATAAAGTAGTTTTAATTTGGGAGCTAGTATTTGTTTTCTGATGGATTGAATAATTTTTAGTTGGAGAACATGTTCTGTAGCAAATAAATTCTAGAAAATAAACATGTTTCATTCCATCCAAATCTTGTAAACAGTGTTGCTTAGTGCTAGCTTAAAGGTAATTTAGTTGCCAACATTCTTCTTTTGTTTTGTACAACACCAGTTAATGATAGATAGCTAACTTTTAATAGGAACATATTAGTTGCATAAGAACATTATTGTTTTGCAAAGTATTGAAAGTAAACATGCACTTAAAGAATAAATGATTAATTGTTTCCACCTCTAGTTTGCAAAAGATCCAACTGTCTGCCACATTCTTGAATTTCTTAGTTCTATTTGTAGTAACAAGTTTTTCTCTAATCGCCACCCACATTGTCATTGAAGCTTTAGGATTTGCCTGCTTGTACTATTGCATATTATGCCATTTAGCTTTAGAAGCTTGTGTTCTAACGTTGTTTCTACATGAGGAATCGCTAAAAAGACTTAAATGTTCAAGATTCCAGCAAATGAAATCATTTTAACCTGAGAATAATTGCTAGAATAAGTTCAAAGAAGACAAGCAATATAGATTGGAAGTTAGTGCATCCCTAATTGTTGCATTATTAACAATTTAGTTCCTTAGAAATGATAGAGAGGAAACAATTGTCAATAGGTCTAGGCTCGTCCAATTGTCAACCAGAAAGAGGTTGTGTTGCCATCACCAATATTGTAGCTTATTGGATCTGAGCCTTCCTTTAAGTTTAAGAATGTGTAATATGGTTCAAGAAGTGTTGTTCTTAAGGTTGATATTCCATAAGCTCTTATCCTTTATGTAGAAAGAATGAATCCATTTGACCCATAACGATTTTTAATCCTTTAATATTCTCTAAATTTACTTGATGATTAATTAATTCATGGTTTTAATGCGAATAATCCCCAACCCTCCCTTATTTTTAGGAAAGCATAAGTATTTCCTCTTAACTTTAGCATTGGTGATATTTATGATGTTCCCTCACCAATTGAATCTTTTAAATATTTTTTCTAATGTCTCGCTAATGCTCCTAGGAAACTATATGTAAGCGGACTAGTAAATTTGAATAATGTTTAGCGTTGAGATAACTAATTGTACCCTTCCAGCTGGCAACATGCTCTTGTCTCACCATCTTGTTATTCTTACTTTAACTTTCTCTATTAGTGGCTTGAATTCACTATAAAGAGGTATCTTAGTGGATTTAGGGACACCAAGATAGGTTAATGGAGGTTTTAAAGCTTTCATCCCTGTTATACATTCCAAGATATTGACTATGGTTGTAGCTCCCCTCGAAACCAACAACTGGCTCTTCTATTGGTTTATAACAAGCCTTAAAAGCTATTTAAATGTTCTTAAAGCTATCATGAATGCACAATTCTGATTAGAATTCTTCCTATTTTATTTCTTTAACAACTCATGTACCTCTAAAAAATTATCACCAACCAATCTATCTTTGATGAAGGCACTTTGAAAGGGATCTGCTAGCTTATCAATGATGCTCTTCATTCTATTAGTAAAAACTTTGGATTTAACTTTATAAATTATTTTGTAACAAGATAAAATGCTGAATTCCTTTAGTTATTAAGGGATTGTACCTTAGGACAATTTAGGTCCCATTTAGTTCTTTCAAAATCTTTTCTTTACTAAAGAACTTTAGAACATCATTAGTCACCACTTGTTTGGTGTGAATCCATGTCTTATGAAAAAAAGGCCTTGAGTCCTTCAAAACATAGAGCTTTGTGTGGGAGCAAGGCTTGCATAGTTTTCTCTACATCTATAACAGTAAATGGTCGTGTAAGGAACTTATCCTTTTGTAATTATTTTGTCAATAAGTTCTTTCAACTGGGGTACTAAAGAAGATGCATTAGTGTTTGAGGCAAGTGTATTAGAGAAGTAAGAGATGGCTTATTGGTGAATCTCTTCTCTAGAGTACAACCAATTATGCCTTTGATGTCTAAGGGAAACAATTATGTGCTAGTTTTTTTCCTTGATAAAATAGATTTATGGAAAAAAAAAACCAATGTTCTTGTCTCCTTCTTGCATCAATAATATCCTAGATCTCTACTTAATTGTGGAATGATTAATGTATAGAAATCTTTTCTTGTTCATGAACATATGCATCCTGAGGAGTAGACTGTATCTAGCTTTTTCCTAGCTTCTTGAACTTCTAGAAAGATATTGTTGAGACTAGATTCTAGCAGAAATATAGCAAGAAGAGGGGGAATACGAAATGTGGCAATGCAGGCAATATGTGAGGGGTTGTGAGGGTAAAGTGGGGAATGAGAGGAAGAGATGAGTCATGTGGGAGTTAGTTAGAAGGAGGGAATATAAGGTTGTTAGAGGGAGAATGATTGGCATTCGGTTATGATATCATGATTGGTAATTGTATGGAGGTTTAGCTAGCCCTCTAAGTCTAGCTAGGGAATAATAATTTCCGGCATCCCATTCATCTCTATTTCATCCTTGTTCCTGTTCTATTGCTATTGTGTGTTTGTTTGAAGTGCATGTCTCTGTTATTTGTGTTGATTTACTGTTAGAGCAGGTGGTCTCTAACAAATTGGTATCAGAGCGAGGTTGTGATCGGGAATGGTATTTACAAGAATGGAAGCTAGAATCGATAACTTAGAAAAAGAAATGTTGAGGGTAGTTGAAGATATTGCAAGGGTTGAGGCTAAGTTTGATAAGATGGCAGGAGACATCGCATCTATATTTGAAATTTTAAGAAGAATAGAAAATAAGGGGAAGGCTAAGGAAGTCACCGGGGAAGTAGAAGAAATATCGGAGCAAAAATTCGAGGGAGAGACATCGGCTCAAACTGAACCGATACGAGTGGAGAAGAGCTATCGAAAGCTTGAAATCCCTCTGTTCTACGGAGAGGATCCTTTCGGCTGGGTGTTTCGAGTGGAGCGATACTTTGAGCTGAACGGCATGTCACATGATCGGTGGTTACCAGTAGCAGCGGTTTGTATGGAAGGAGATGCTCTAAGTTGGTATCAGTGGAGACAAAACTGGTCGCCAATAGCCGAATGGGAGACGTTTAAGCGGGCGGTGGTTCGAAGGTTTGGTAGCTCAAAGGTGGGAAACCCATTAGAAGAATTGTTGAAGATTCAGCAGATAAGGACAGTGGCGGATTATAACCAGAGATTCGAGGTGGTAACGTCGATGTTGAGGGATGTTTCGGTGGAGGTGGTAACGACGGCTTACATGAACGGGTTGAAGGATGATATAAGAGTCGAGATCCAGATGGCCCAACCCGATTCGTTGGTTCAACTGATGGAGCTGGCCCAGATGACGAAAGGTAGAAATTGGGCCTTGTTGGATCAATCTCTTCGCAACATCAAAACGTCGAAATTATTTGGAGGATCGGGGTCGTCGGGTTCAAAACTATGGGGCGTGAAGGGAGCTCTGTCAGTTAGCCCTAACCTGCCTTTTACTCCTTGGAACCCTAATCGTAGACCAATTGAAGAAGGGAAGGCGTCGACTCCGACAGTGAGTCCCAACCCTAGAACTGTTCCAGTGCCAGGCAGATCACTGGATAAGTGGGGTGCTAGCTCAAGTAACGAGGGATGACGGAGTTTTCGAAGAGAGCAATCCTATCCCTTCAAGCGTTTAACTGTGGAAGAGCTACAACGTAAGAGGCAGCAAGGACTTTGCTACCGTTGTGATGGAAAGTACACGCTAGGGCATATGTGTGGGGAGAAACAATTCCACGTCCTCTTAGCTTCTGAAGAACAACCGGTGGAGTTACAGGAAGAAGAGGATGAACTGGTCAACCAGATGTTGTGTCTTCAACCATATGTGACCGAAGAAGCCACTCAGCCTTTACCAGAGTTGGAGTTATCGGTTGCCTCTCTCAAGGGTATAGTGGGTCCACAGACCCTAAAGCTCAGAGGGATCATCTCCGAAACAGAGGTCATAATCCTAGTTGATAGTGGAGCATCGCATAATTTCATCAGACGAAGGTTAGTAGAAGACTTGAAGGTGGAAATGAGTCGCACGAAACCCTTCAGGATTAGACTGGCTAATGACTGTCGGGTACAGAGTGCGGGAATTTGTAAAGGGGTAAAGCTCCATATACAAGGTATGCGGGTGAAACAAGATTTTTTTCCCTTTTGAGATGCAGAGTGTTGACGTTATTCTAGGTGTGGCATGGCTGGAGACATTAGGGGACATCCTGCTCAATTGGAAAAAGAAGATTATGAAGTTCAATTATGAGGGACAGAAGATCAAACTATATGGGGAGACGGTTTCAAAGGCTACTGTGACCTCACTCAAGACTGTTGTCAAACTCTTACAGCATGGGGCAGAGGGTTTCCTTATAGAATATGGAGGACAGGGAGGGTTGAAGGAAGAAATGGTGGGAGTCGAAAGGGAGTTACTGAAGTTGGAAAAGTTACAGAGTCAATGCCATGAAGATTTTACAGTCGGGGAAGAAATTTAGAAGGTATTGCTGAAGTTCAGAAGTGTCTTCGATCCTGCTACCAAGCTACCACCGAACAGGACTACTGACCATGCTATCCAGCTAGAACCTGGCTCCAAACCACCAAATGTCAGACCCTACAGGTATTCATACTATCAGAAAAATGAAATTGAGAAGTTAGTTAGGGACATGTTAGAATCAGGGGTCATCATGTAAACGATCTAGAAGGGGGGTTGAATAGATCTCTAAAACTTTTCCAATAATTCTACAATAAAATCAGAAGTTAATTCACACAAAAACCAATTTAACTAAAACCAAATGCAAAGAGTAGGGAAGAAGAGCAAACTGTTGGACCCCGAACTTTTTCTTGATGAATTTATTTTCGGAGTTAATTATTATGTCTATGTTAATAGGATTGATTTTATGGCTTGATTGAATTAGAAG
>JAOQMQ010000005.1:20446569-20462996 GCA_027563845.1 Erythroxylum subrotundum | reverse complement strand
GTTTTTAGATTATTAATAAAATATTTAATTTTACTTATAAAATTTTTAAATTTTATCTACAATATAATAATTATTATCAATAACAAAATATAATTACATTAATATTAATAATTTAAAAAGCGAAAAATAACAACTACAATAAAAAATAAATAAACATCCTCAATTAACCATGCACTGGGATAACTATAAATACACTTGGATAACTATAAATTATTGAGAAAATATTTGATTACAAATTGAGTTCAAATATGTTCGAAAAATTTAAAAGTGAGGGCAGTCAAAATGTTGGACGTGAAGGAAAAAAAAAGATATAAACAAATTAAAAATAAAATAAGATAATCGATGCATAAGAAATCATAATGATTTTAAGTCGAGAATAATTAGGAAAGGAAGTTGAGAACAATGAACTTCCCTTTCTGTAATTTATTTAATAAAATTTCTTCATGTTTGAAAACATGTGGACGCACGAGCAGCCGAGGAAATATTTCGTTGGCAGGACAGTCTCATCTGCAACCATCATGTATTATCATCACTTAGTCTTTCTGCTTTACGTTTGGTAATCTGGGGTTATAATAGGCCAAATCTAGATCTTAACTATCAGCAAGAACCAAGATAAGAAACTGAAATAGTCAGTATCCTTCTATGCGTGATAAACATGTAATGACGCAAGTGGACTTCAATATTATATTCGACCGCTTACTCTTGTGGGGTCTTTTTCTCTGTCAACCATACACTTACACTAATATTTGATGTCCTGTACCCCAGTCACCGTTCGCGTGGTTTCTGGTCATTTCACGGCAAACCTCCTCTCCTCTACACATTTCCCTTTTCTGGGATATTGCAACGATGTCGTATTTGTACTGGAAAAGGTCGTAGCCACGCTAGTTTGGCCTCTTATTCCGCCACTTTGATTTGTGACGGGTTACTCTTTAGGCAGCCATTTAACATGTGGTAGAAGAACTCCAAAGGCCCCAAATCATAGGCTCTTGAGAACGGTCGGTGGCTGGATTCTAACATGGTTAAAAGCACAAAAGACTGTATATTGGACACAATACAATCGCTGTGGTCGTGAACAAATCACTGCAGTTTAAAGTACAACCGTCGATAAAAATTGATGGGACCAAATAGAGATGATGAAGCAAACGAAATTAGCGATTGAGAAACATCTGTAAAACTACTTAGTAAAGTGAAAAACAATTGACTAGTGTATGAAAATGATACTATTATAATCAATGATGACCGGGAAGAGTTAACTAAGAATCAAAGCCTATTGTCTACTCAGTTTGCAGATCCCAAGAATAGTTTCGGAAGCGTTTCCTCCACTTGTGACCATGTCTTGTTGGAGTCTTGTGAGTGAGTCTACAATTTCAATAGCCTTTGATCTCGACTTATCTTCAATTTCACCATGATCATCAACTTCATTTTCCTTCAGTTGTGATTGCTTCAATGGCCTAACTGAACCCAGATAAGAACTTCTTTCATCTATAGAAATCAATCTCCCATATGCCAAATGAAAAGAAGAGCTGCCTATCTCATCCTGCATTCATCAAAAGTTTCAAACTTTTAACAGTGAAGCTAAAAAAAGGTTGGATCTTTTTCAGGTTTCACCAATCCCACGTCTCATAAAATCCATATGCAAATAAAGAAAGCCCTCTTAAAGTTATTTATTTTTTTCAAAGAAAAGAAGAGATGGAGAATGAAAACAGAGGAAACAGAACAAGAAACGCAAAACTACAGAGAAAGAACACATACGTCAGAATCATTATTATCTCGACTCCGTTTCAGCCCAACACTTGAACTGAAGAACCCATTTGAGAATTGTTCCTCACTGCTAGACGAACTCGTGGCCGGTGGCATAGACGTCGACGGCGACGAGGCAGTACCTGACCATGGTACCACTTGATTGTCACCATCTTCCTCCTCCTCCTCCTCCCCCTCCCCCTCATCATCATCATCTTCCACAGTTTCCTCTTCTTCCTCCTCATCATCATAATTATCACTTCCATTATCAAACTCATCATCCCCGAACTCGCTCTGCTCATCTCCTTGCCGGACCTCTTTCAGGTACTCGCCGTTTGAGCCTTTCGGAAACTTCCCGTCATTTTTGTTGTGAGTGTTGAAGCAGGAGTCGCAAATAGAGACGGTAGGTCCAAGTCTGGGACCTGAGGCTTTCCATGGAGTAGGAGATTGACAAACCTGGCAAAGGAGGCTTCTATAGTGCTTGGCTACGAGAAAGTTGGCACAATGAACCTTCTCATCGCAGTCCCAGCACAAACTGGCTTGGTCGGATTCACAATACATTCTAGCTGCACCTCCACATAGCTCACAACCTTTCATTTCTTTGTGTCTGTGTCTTTTTGTGTCCGTTGTTTTCAGAGAAGTAGAAGTTGGAGAGGTAATGTCTTGAACGGCTTATAGAGAAAGAAGGGTAAAGCAGCTACTGAATTCATGGGAACTACAACTACCCCTGTTTTCACGCATTTAATTAGGGGATATTTTCCCCTTCTGCTCGGTTGATTTTTGTGCTTTCGGCTCAATTTGCATTATTTGATTATTTCCCTAAAAAGTTTTAAGCTATGTTCAATTTCTAAACACATAATTGATAAATCAAACAGAAAATTTTGCACGTCTATTAATCAGAAGGCTTAGTTTATTTTGGGTTAACTAAAAAATTTCAAATACTCAATTTTATAATTAACTTTAAAAATGACAATAAAATCTTTAAATTTTTAAAATTTTTCAATTCTAACCTAACTTTAAAGTCCTGTTATGTTTGTTTACCTAAATCAGATTACGCAACGTCAACAATCTCAAGCGTTAATTTCAGTTTTTTTTTTTAATTTTCAATTTGTTATTTCGACATCCTTTGATTATCATATTACGTAATCTCAATGTCTTCAGTTTCTCTAAAAAGTTTTATTTTCAGTTTGTTCTCCGGATGTCCTTAATTTAAGACGTCGGAAGAAAATACAGAAAACAAATGATTAAGAATGTCGTGAGAACAAACAAATCACAAAGGGTTAAGGCTATGTAAACTGATTTAAGGATTTCATTTTTAGCAACGATATCGTTTCTTTAATTTATATTTGTTGTGTTAATTTTGACTGACGTGTATTAATAATTAAAGTTTCTAATATCATAATAGAATTGAAAAAATTGAAAATTTAAACATTTTAATAATCGAACCATAATTACAAAATTTGATATATTTTTTTAAATAACCCGTTTATTTTTTGAAAATTTTATATTTGAATACATAGCCTTAGTTGTCTATTAAACGGGCTGCGATATATCCAAGTTACTTTGTAATTATTCATAAACAAGTTAGTTAGTGGTAATATACACATATAAAAAATATTATCACTAATGTTTTAAGAAATGGATCAGTAATTAAATCATAAGATTAAAAAACAGAAAAAAAAATTGTTGAATAAAAATTTAAAAACTTTAATTTGTATTAGACCGGTTAAGATTAAATAAATTTTAAAAATTTAAAAAATAATAGAAGAAGATTTTTTTATTTATAAAAAATTTAACATTTAATTAAAAAATTATTAAATAAAAATTAATAAGTTTATTTTTATTTATAAAAGTAACTAATTAATTAATAAAATTTTAATAACAAAAATTATAAAACTAAATCCAGCAAAAAAAAATTAATATGAAACTAAAAATTTACTGATATAAAATTTTGATCTTTCATTTTTTAAAATATTGATTCCGACTGATCGAAGCGCGGGGCATAGCGCATAGGTTCTCAGTTCCTAGGATTCACTTTAGTTACCGGAACTAGATTACCGTCGTGTTAAGATATTTTGTCAATCTTGAAGATTGAGTGATGACGTGTGAGTTCATTGGTGGGGCCATTAGATTCTAAATCTATCCTATATGGACGATTTCGGTCCACAAATGCCCCACCCTAACCACGTGATGTCCACCTGATTTTTTTTCCCGCTCTGCCGCCTGTGGGACCCTGGCCCCTTGCCTGCCTTTTGCTTTTACTTTCCCTTTCCCTCATCTTCCTCTTTGTCCGGATAAGCTTTTTCATAAAAAATCTCCTCCGCTAAACAATTACAGCTAATCCTCCCAATCCATGCTTCGAAAAGAAATGAATTATCTCTTCACTTGACTAGAAACACTAATGCTAAGGTTAGCTCTTACTTTTCCGAGTCGTTAAATGTTGAAAACATTTAATCATAAGGCGGTGTTGTATCATAGCTGAATATGTACAGCAGTGTAGTGGGACCCAAGAAATGAATGGACAGGAAGTGGGTTTTGTGCTACTATCAACATGTCTAATCCAAGTTGGATAATTTTCTTTATAGGGATTCCTATTTCACGGTTCCTTTCACATAATGACAATAATGGAGAGTATCATAATACTGACGTGGCAGGGATTCACGTGAAGACCCCGACGTGGCATATGGAGGGCATGAGGGGTGGTCAATCTGCGAATATGATCGTGCAAGGGAAAGAAGATGAGCCACTAGTGAATAGGGTTACGTGGATTTGAGAGAATGGAGCGGTCGGAGTGGATAGAAGATTAGACTGCTTGAGCTTGAGGGTTCACTGCATCAAGACCTTGTTTGGGAGAGCATCCAACTCACAAGGGATAGAGTGGGAGAGGATTACTGTGAGGCCCACCATCAAGAAGGATATTGATACGTAACTATAGTTTTAATATGACTTCTGCGTTGTGGGGTATATACGTCTCTCGGAACCAATACTAGCGCGCTATAGGCTATGAGGCATTTCTCAATACTAGCACAAGGGCCTAAATCTTACGTTTACATGAGGCAACTTACAAGAGTGAAGGAGGAGTTAAGGACACTCCTTGCATCTAAAACTAGTAATGATCAACTTCTTTTTAAAAACTTATTGAACAAGTTATATTCAATATAAAAATAGCTTTATTTTACCCCTTTAAAACTAAGGCTTCAATAAGAGGAAAAGATAACCTTGCAGGAGTATGTTCAAGTATTAGTTATTATATATTAAAACCCTACCACAAAACAGATTAAGAACTTCATAGCTAAAGGATGGGGATGGAAATACAGAGTTCTTTCACAAATCCTTACTAGATAGGAGAAATTGTAGTAGAATTGTTTTTTTCATTAATGATACAAGCTAAAGTGAGGTTTCTTAGGAAGGAATCCTATAAGAAGGTGGCACATCTATTTCTGTCTCACATACAATAATAGGAGAGTACGTTATGTCGCAAGATGTTGATCTTCTGTAAAAACAAGTGACTGCTCAAGAAGTGGAGGATGTAATGTCTTATATAATCCTAAAAAGACCCCAGGATCTAATAAATTTAATGAATTCTTCTCTTAGAAAACTTGGAATGATTCTAAGAAGCTAGTCACTGAAGCCATAATCGATTTCTTTTTAAATGGATGCATGCCAAAGGGGATTAATAAAACATTTTTTGAAAAATTTGAATATATTAAGCCTTGACGGCAATTCAAAATTTCTTGAATTACAATGAATAAGTCAGACTAGAAAATTTGACTACATTAGAACACTGCCATAGGTCGAGCATGAATGAGCGTCCAGTAGCCAAAATGGTGAGTTGATTCCCTCAGCAATAGCTAGCATTAGGTAGTTAATCACGCAAGCTAAGGTTGAAAGGAAAGCTGAACAAGTGTGCCACTATAGTAGCAACAGCTAACGGAGGAAGATCATAACGTCACGCCAGTAATAATCGTCACCAGCACATGCAACGTAGGCCATTTCCGGGAATATTTCCCATTTTCCTATATCATTAGAATGTTACTTCTCTAATAATCATCACCAGCACATATAATTTAGAGAATGCCACTGTTAGGAATATTTCACATATTCCAGTATCGAAGTAAATAGGGACCATATTAAATCTTATGTTTCCGTACGCATATTTGGAGCCGAATTTGTTGTAACAATTGGTTGTAAAATTGGTCTTGAGTGGTGATTTTGTCTTGGAATGTTCTTAGGGTTCTCTCATCCCATATAACATTGATTATCGTACGCTGTGCTATTTTGTGGAATAACTGTAGTGTGTGTAGACACTCTAGATTGATAAGGACCTTATTTGGTAGGAATTTGTAGCAGAGCTCCATCCATATGTTGCTAATGTAACCATATTTGAAGAATAAGTACTGTTCACTTGTTTCTTCCACTTGTCTGCATAAACAACACCAATTAGGGAGCTAGGTGTATTTGTATTTGGCCAATTTATCCATTGATTTTAATCTGCCCTTTATCACAAGCCATAGAGTGAATGATGCGCGAAGTTGAAGTTAATTAGACCATGTGTTATTAGTCAACACCAGCTTGGGAAGGTGATTGAAGAATAATTCCATACAAGAATGGTTATAAATTTGACCATCAGTCGCATGTCTCCAAATATATTTATCTGATTCAATGTTACAATACGAGCCCTAAATTTCAGCAGCAAGGGAGGTGGGGATGGAAGATCTCTTTACTATATCTTTGTGTTGTAATACTGTAGTAACTATCACGTCTAAGAGTAATGAACTCTTGTGTGAATCATCACCATTAATATAATTAATCAACGGTCCCATAGAAAGCTAGTTATCATACCAGAAGTTGATGGAGTTCCCATTAACAGTTAATAAAACATTCATATGTCTTATTCTAAAGAATCAGGCTTCTAACAATATAAGGGACTTCAAACCAATAGTCTGCTATAATTTCATCTATAAGGTAGTCTCTAAAATCATTGCTAACATGTTTAAATTCTTACTTCTGGCTTATATCAATGCTTTATAGGGAATATTTATTAATGGTTAAAGCATAGGAGATAATATATTGCATGCACAAGAACTTTTTCAAGAATTAAGAGACATGCTTCCATAAATTATGTTATGAAAATTAATATCCAAAAATCCTTTGATTATACAAATTAGGACATCATGCTAAATACCTTAAGAGACATTGGATTTCCTACAATCTTTATAGGGTGGATTGAACAATGCATCTCAACAGGTTATAGTATTATTGTTAATAGAGTTCTAATAAAGCTATTTAATGGTGTTAGGGGCCTAAGACAAGGAAACCCTATTTGTCCTTATTTATTTACCTTATTAATAGAGGCACTTACTAAAATTATTAGGTTGAATACTTCACAGGATAGGTATTTTAAGTATCACTGTAGGTGTAAAAGAATGAAGCTAATAAGCCTGGCTTTTACTGATGAATTAATCCCATTAAGCAAGGCTGATGCAAATTCCTTGAGTTACCTTATTTTAACTCTTTATAACATCAGTAAGCTCTCTAGATTTTCCATCAAGAGGGATAAAAGTTGCTTATACCTCTCTACAAGTTCACTTCAGATTGTAACATGGTTTAAAATAATCACTGGGCAAAAGGTTATGGAGAATTCTAATTGATAAACAATCCCTTTCAATTTAATAGATATATATGCTTATTATGTGAGGAATAATAATGTATTGAACATACGACATTAGGCAAGTGCATCTTAGAATATAATCAACTTGCAAAAATTTGATAGATAGAATAAGGAATGTGGTTAGAGTCAAAAGTGCCATGGTTTAAAGTTTTATGGTATAAAGAAATCATGTCCTCGAGTAGCCTTTATCCTATGAATTACAATTAAAAAAAACTAACCGCCCTAGATAAGTTCTCTAAAAACATGAAAATTCCTTTTATATGCTTACTCTGTAAGGAAGCACCTAAAATTCATAATCACTTATTCTTTGATTGTCAGTATACCAACGATCTTTAAAAGCATGTCCTTATTCTATGCAAGAGACTATAATTCCATCATTGAATCGAGTTATAAACCAAGCTACTCATATAGACACCCTCTTGTTGGCTAGGAAAGGAAAAATTAGATTTCATCCAATAGTTCATCTATGTTATTTCAACAGTAGCTCACTGGTGATTGCAAATTGGAGACTACCATCTTCATGATAGAGGTGGAAGAAGGCTAGGTTGCTTCTAATAAATTCCCTTATATGAGCTTATACTAGCACCCAACCTTGGAGAGGCACTAGAGATGAATTTAGTACCTCACATAGCTTATGCTTTATATAGCTCTTGTATGCTAGTGGCTTAACTACTTTATCTAGGTTATTGGAAGGTTGCTTTGTGAATTATTATAGTTATTATTCCTATTCAGAATGCTCCTTTGATAGGTTTATCAATGAATTCCTTCATTTAAAAAAAAAAGTATTAGATACTTAATATTTTAAGGAAACATAATTATGACCTTGAAATATATCTTCACAATGATGTGCCTATTTTTTATTGGTCTCTTTTTTTTTGGCTTAGTTTGTTCAAACAGGAACCATTACTTGATTGTTTTTTTTTAATTGAAAGAAACAAGGAGTTAAATTATGATCGTTTTCATAAGAAAGTGAAACAAATACGTCCTAAAATTCAATCAAAACTAGAAGCTATTGAGTTTTACCTAATGATGGATAATATGAAAATCAAACTTGAAAAGGTAAACAATATGCAAATGGCCAAAATTTTCATTTCAAGAAAAAGAAATGTTAAGTGACTTAGAAATGATGATTAAGAGATGGGTGTAAAGATTATAGTGAGGCTATAAAATGGTGAAGCAATATGGATTCAGTATTGAGAAAAGCTTGATTTCAAGAAAATCATGGAGGAGATGAGGGTGGCAAGAACAAAATCAAAGTGGAGATAAGTTAGTGACAACCAAAAAATGTTGATCTCACTAGGGTTTCCTAGGAACAACATTTTTTTAGATCTAAAAAAAACTAGCTTGAAATGTCATTTTATCCCTTTTGGAAGTTATGATTTTGAAAGAATTTATAGTGTCCCTTATAACTATGTTTTATGTTGCTTCTCCATTTAGTCCTTTGAATTTTGTATTTATATTTTTATGCAAAGAGTCTTTATATTTTAACTTAAATTTTTCCTAAAATACCAAAATGCCAAAAGAATTCAAACTATTTTATAAAAATAAAAGTAATTAATTATGGAAAAATAAAATAAAAATAAGACACAAAAATAATGTAATAAAATGAAAGTGATAAAAACAAAAAGTTTTAAAAATATTTTTATGATTTTTATTTTGTTTTCTTATTTTTAAAATAAAAATTATAAAAATATGCTAAAATATAATGAGACAATTAATTGTGTACGCTTGGGAACATAACATATGTTAAGAAGAGGCTTGCGGAAAAAGTTCATATGGACGAAATGGATTTGCGTAATAGAAAATAAAACTAGAATTATGTATGGACCAAGCCATTACATCAATGTCTAGAGGTTAGTATGCTATAATGTGTGTTCTGATTGAGTTGGAGAGGAAAATCCCTAAAATCATTCTTATATTAAGACTAGATGGAGGGTAATATGATTGAGTACCAAGTTAAGGTGTCATGTAATTTGAGACTAGATAGTGGTAATAATAAGAATGAAAACTAGAAGCCAATTAGTTAAATGTTTGAAATAGGAAAGATATGAGGGGTTGATGTAGTTTAATCAGACCAAGGATGGTGTGTCTCAAACAACCCTAGAAGAAGGTCAATAGAATGATCCAATAGTTCAAGTGGAGGAAGGGAATACAGTAATGGGGGCTAAGGAAACAAAGAAGGATGATTGTATAGACTCACATTCTAGTTTTGAAATCTTAATCCTTAATGCAACAACTAATTTAGTCGTAATTAAACCATAAGGAATAACTAAAAGACATGAAGACAATTCCAAACACTTAGAAGTTATTACTGAAATTCACAAAGACAAAAGAGCTAATAACCTTATAAAAGCAAAGGAATATTTGGTTTAGGTGAGGAATTTAGAATTTATTATAGTCTTTTAGAGGATGCTATGTAGGAAGTAGAAAACTTCTTTAGATTCCAACTAACGACATTACTTTCTTAGAACATTAAGGGACTTAAATAGCTCTATAAAGAAAAATGTTATGCTATATTATATAAATTGTATAAAACCTTACATTCTTGGTCTACTAGAAACCATTGTTCTTTAAGAAAGGGTGGAGGTTCATTGCTAACTATAAAGATCATTTTATGGAAGGATTTTGATTATGCTTGACCTAGACAAGGTGGAGATTTTGGATTCAAATGGCTCGAATCAACATTTTTAGGGGAATATAAATGTGCAGATCACCTTCACCAGTGCTTTTAATCATGAATTTCAGAGAAATTTGTTATGGAATCAATTGAAAAACTTAAGAGCCAACATTACTTCCTTTTGGATAATATTGGGGGATTTTAGTTCCATTCTTCATCCTATAGAGGCAGAAGGAAATGTGAACCCAAAAAGTAATAATGAAGAGCTGAAGGAATGTTTTGAACAACTTCAAATGATAGACTTGGGATGAAATGTTACTTCTATACCTGGTCAATTGAACAAGAAGGGAATAGGCATATTAAAAAACATGTACAGGGCCATTGTGAATACATAATGGCTGTCTTAATTTTATAATATTTTAATTAACTTTCTATGTGCTTTACTTTCAAACCACTCCCCTATATTAGTCAAGCTTATGTAAGAAGGGATAAGAAACATTCTCCCTTTATATTTACCAATCATATGATGGAATGTGAGGGGTTTAAGCAAGCTATTGTAATTTGTATTGAAGGTGATTTCTAGGGTCATAAAATGTACATTTATTTTAGGAAGATGTGAAAAATTAAAAAAGAGTTGAAGAAGTTGAATAAGATTTAGTAAAGATGCACTTTGACAGATGTTAAGGAAACTAGGGAGGAACTCTTAAGGGTGCAGGATATGCCCTATATAAGCCCAAGTGATAGTAACCTCAAGGCATTGGAAACCAAAGCAATTCAATCTCATAATCAAGTTACTCAAACCAATTATTCTATATTGAAGCAAAGATTAAGGATATTGTGGCTAAGAGAAGGGAAAGATGCTCCAATTTCGAATTTAGAGCTATCTTATCTAGGAAAAATAGAAACAGAATAAGCTTCCTCATCAAGGTAGATAGAGTTGAGATTAGTAATCAAATAGAAATGAAGGAGGAAGATTATAATTATTTTTCAACAACATATACTTCTTTAAATATTATTTCTTCTTCTCTAGCTTTATTATAGGATATTGTTAGGGAGAAATTATCCCCTCACGCTATAGAGTACCTAAGCTCTTCATCCACTACTTTTGATAATAAAAAGGCTTTATTTGACTTACATCCTAACAAAGCACCTTATTGAAATGGACTAAATGCTTGTTTCTACTAGAAATCTTGTTTATTTATCAAGGATTTGGTGATTAAGGTACTGCTAGAGTTCTTCAACCATAGGAAGCTCCTAAATGAGATCAATAAGACATCCATATGTCTTATTTATAAAGTACCTTCCCCTAAATATATGAAAGACTTTATGCCCATTTTATGTTCTAAAACCATTTATAAAATTATTTCAAAAATCCTATCCAAAAGGTTCAATATTGTTCTTTCCAAGTATATTAACCCTTTTTAAGGAGCTTTTACTAGAGGGAGGCAAATTGGGGACAAAATTTTACTTACTAAATAATTTTTCACAAACTACGATAAGAAAAGTTTTGAAAGAACTGTGCACTTAAAATGGATTTTTATAAATCTTTTGATAACCTCTATTAGAGTTTCATGTTAAATACTCTTAAGGTATTTGGTTTCCCTAGTAAGTTTGTTAATTGGATTCATTAATGCATTGCAACTCTTTCTTATTGTGTACTTGTGAATGGTGAACTAACTAAGGAAATCAGAAGTTTTAGAGGAGTGAGGCAAAAGGAACCCTTGTCCCTATATTTATTCACTTTGGTTATGAAGATCTTGAACAGAATTATCAAACAGGTCATTTTACAGATGAGTACATTCAAATTCCACCCCAAATGTTGGAAATTGGAAATTGTGGATCTCATATTTATTGACGACTTAATATTTTTCTCAAAGGATGATCTTTGCTTAGTGAAGGCACTAATAACAGCACTAAGCACACTTAAAGAGATCTCAAGGTTGAGTATCAATAGGAATAAGAGAATGGTGATACTATCCTCTAGTGTTTTGGATATATCCATTTGTCTTTCTTCAGTTAGATGTTTAAAAGTTAGTAAAACTCTAATTACCTTTAGATCACAATTACTTCCAAAAGGCTAACTAAAGCTGACTTTAGGCCACTGATTAAAAAGGTGCATAAAAGGATTAGCAATTGGTGTAACCTTACACTCTCCTTTCTTGGAAGAATTCAGTTGTAAAACTTTATGATCAATAGTTGATTGACTTTTTCTGAGTTAGTCAATATTGAAATAACCAAAAGTGAACGAGGTAGCTGTAGCTAGTACTGACAAGTTTGGGTCAATATCACGATGACTATGAGTAGTAGTAATTACCATTATCCTGTTATGTAGTCTACGGAATTAGTTTTGATTTTTAATTTAAAAGAAAATAAAACTAAAGTAAGTACAATAAATAGGCTATAAGATTAAATCAGAGAATTAAGGAGGCACTTAGTAAACTATCAATATCAGAAAATTAGTATATAGGTTTCAAATCCCTTTAAAATCTGTAACAAATTAGTTTTTTATCATGCAATTGTTTTATTGATTTATTGGACTATGGAGATTCCTATGGTAAGCTAATAGTTGACCTTGAGTCTAATAACAACTAATCATAAGGTTTTCAACCAAATTACTCAGGTTAAATTTTTTAGGATTGCTTTACCAATTTGTGAATCCCTTTATTAGGTTTGACCCTAGTCTAGAAGATTTATGCCATCCTATCTCTAGGGTTGCAATCAGCTCCTTTCAATTACGGTAGATCTATTCATAAACATGGTTTCTCAATCTTTATATATGAAATCAAATTATGATCTAATATTCTAGATCTATTAGAACATAAATAAAACATGTATTTGGATCATAATATATCAATCAAACCAATTTCATTAATAAAAGAATCAAAACATTGTTGAAGTATAAACATAAGGTCCATCTAGCCTAAACTCTAATAAAACGTTTAGTTACACATGATAGAACACAAAATCAAACATAAACTGAAAGGAAAAAATAGAAAATAGAAAATACTTCATAATTCTAAATCTTCTTTTCAATTCTATCGAATGTTCTTACAAGGTAGAGGTTTGATCTTGTATTTTGAGGGATCTTTCGATGATTTCTTTGTATTTTCTACTTCTTTAAACCAAAATCGTCCCTTGAGGTTAGCTACTATGAATTGAGCTGGACATGTACTTTTATACAAAAATTTAGGGTTTTGAGGAGATGCAAGGCCGTGCATCAAATCGTGCATAACCCAAAATCTTTAGAATTCGTGAATCTGCATGGCTTAAGAGAAGTGTATAGGCTATTACACGCCCGTACATCCCTTATGTTCTTCAAATCTTCATTTTATGTTGTGTTTTCATCCCTTCTATCCATGAAGGCAATTATACTCTATAAACACATTTGGAGTTAATTAAGTAGCAAATATACAGTAGAAGTATATCAAGAAAAAATACATCAAATATGAGGTATAATTATGATTAATTCTACATCTATCAAACATCCCCACACTTAAGCTATTGCTTTTCCTCAAGCAAACCATAATAAAAATTATAAGTTTGACATCATCATTTCCTCATCAATCTTAACCTATCCATTCAAACAATAAAGTATCCTATCATATTGAATCAAATTAACATACAATTAGAGTCAAGTTATCCTAAAATTAACTCCCTAAGTCCATATTAATAATAATCACATCAATAATCACTTTGATATCGAAAGCATAAACTTTTAAACCCTAGCCAATATTTCACTCAATGCGCTTAAGTTTTTAGGGTAAAAGTATCAAAACTATCAGTCAATGCATAATTGAAGTCTTATCATATGCTTGCAACATTATCACATCTCCACCATTTTTGTAAATTGGAAACAAAAATCAAATGATCTTTATACAAGTTGTAATGGGGATTAGGTATGGTAAGGTTGTGAAATAAAAAAGGTTTAAATTGAAGGAAATTTACTAAAGGGAAATTATAAGACTTGTTTATAAAACAAATAGTTCCTTTTAGGATAACTCTATTGGTACCATATACTTATTCACAATTTTTTTCTTATGCTCTTTTTTTGTCTTTTTGTCTTTTTTTTATTTATGTAATAATTCAAGCGTTCAGTGCCACAATTATAGAAATAATGGACCTTCAATAATTTCAAGTCTCAAACAAGTAAAGAATGTAAATAACCTTTAAGGGTTAAAACAATAAAAAGGTCTTTAAAGAAAAACAATATAAAGGTTAATATGTGGATTAATAATAATGAAAAAGGCTAAGACTCAACTTGGTTATTCCTAAATGTAAATTTAAAGGTATGGTAATTTTCAAAGAAATAAACTTAAACAAGTTGTTGAATCTAATTGCCTTCATCATATCAACGCTTCTAATTTTAAAAATATGGTCTTAATATGCATAATAAAAGCAAGTTCTAGAATTATTTTACTACACATGATAACATACATGAAAGAATAATAAGAGCTTAAAAATTTAGAAAATTTGGCTCCTAGGCTCAAAAGCATACAAAAAAGATGGATATTATGTTTGTAAATAATATGCAATATCATTCAACTTGAATATTTCAATGATTATTAAAAAATATGACTTACAAAAGTAATTTTGTTCTTACTATCATCCTTTTGCATACCAATTCAATTGATATTCAACAATGAAACACAATGTTCATAGATAGATTTCAACAAATTCAATATATCATTTCATAAAATTTAATAATCAAGATTATAATAACCTTAAAGAAATTGTTATAGATTTATTAAACCCTTTCCCACTCTTAAAGTTGTACATTGTCCCTAATGTCCACAATATATATAACAAGGGAAAAGTTTAGTGGTACTTTCCTAAATATGACAATTTTGGGACGTCAAATCCATCCAATGTAAAACCACATCCTTGAAAAATATAAGAAAAGGGATAAAATAAAAAAATAAAATAAAAATAACTAAAAGAGAAAATAATTAAGAAGCATGAAAATAAAATAAAATAAAATAAAATCTATCCTAATTCATGGGTTGCCTCCTATGTAGAGCTTCTTTAACATTGTTAACTCGATGTATCCTACACATTATCCTTATCTTGGGTTTATAATCAGTGGCTTGCTTCCACCCTTTTCCCTAAATAAGGTTTTGTAGCCTGTAAGTAAGCCACTTGTTGTAAAATACTAATAAGAGCATAATTTATCAAGTTAATAAATCCTAGTAATTGCATTAATTCTCTTTTTAATGACAAGCTGTTAATAAAATAGGGGATAATGAAACTCCTTGAATCATCAACTGACTCGAACATTTTATCTTTGAGGAAGTGGGAACCCTCCATATTTAAGGTCATTACCAACACTTTAATAGTAATTTCCTTATTTGGTTTCTTCGCTAGTTCTTCCTCAACTATCTCTGTCGCTCTTCTTCTTCTTCTTCCTGGAAAGAGGATTCTGGCTTATCTTCTTCAATTATCTCCTGCCACTTCTCTACTTCTTCTTTTTGGAAGGAGGCTTCTTCAGGGAGCTCTTCTTGGAATGTACCTCCATTTATGAAGCAACATTTGTCTTTTCTTCACTCTCGAATTTGCATTGGTCAACATTTATTTCAGCTAGGAGTTTAATTATTTTTCTATAATACCCTCTTCCGTTTCCTCTTCCTTTTCTTCTTCTATTAGGAGCTCTTTTTTGCTCCTAAAGGTGATTGCCAATCCACATTTGGTAAAGTCTACTTCAATAGTACTAGGTAAACTCCTTTACATCTCATCAAATATTATCTCTGCCAACTAATCCATCCGATTCACCAAATTTTTTATATGACCATTTGTTTCATAATGCCTTATGATTGATTCTTGAATGAAATCTGCCATCATGTCTTTCAAAGTTTGCTCATTAACTGGAGGTTCTTGGTGCTATAAATATTCAGTTGGAGCATAATTGTTCCATCCGTAGTCATAAAATTTGCTCCACTCTGAATTGTATTTGTTCCCGTATAGTACACCTTAAGGTCAATATATAGGTCGACTCTCAAATTTCATAATTATAGTAAGTACTTGGACAAATGTTGCAACGCTGTACAAGCATCGGTTAAGCATTCGAAAATGTCTGAGAACACCTTTCTCTCCCATATAGTGATGTTTCATATTGCGAAGACATGTCTTGGTTTCCATAAAAGTATTGTTTGCTCCATCCTTCTATTGTGAGTTGTGACTATGACAATGAATCGTTAAACCTACAATAAACCACAAACTCAAGATCAATTCGAAAAATTCAAAAGATAATTAAGTTAATAAGCCACAAATATATTACAATATAATAAAATAAAATAAAAGAAAATACAGAAAATAATAACTAGAGTAATTGTTAGACCTTGTTCTCTTTCCATGTTTGCATAATTGTTTAATTGATTGTTTATGTTTATTGTAATTGTGTTTATT
>JAOQMQ010000005.1:20415970-20434848 GCA_027563845.1 Erythroxylum subrotundum | reverse complement strand
CATTCTGATGTGCTTACGTGCTCATGATATGTTTGCCAAGATTGATGCATACATGATTTATGCTATTTTGAATTGTTGACAAATTGAGAATTTCATGAAATAAGTGTTTTATGATTTTAATGCAGAATGACTATATTAATGAAAATGTTGAATGTAAATGAGCTTTATAAATGATTTTGCTTGTTTCTCGATTATAAACCTATTACCCATGAGCTTTAAACTCACCCCCCCCCCCCCCTTTCTTCCCCTATTCAGGTAATGAGGAAGAGATCAAGAGATCAAGAGTATAAGGATGTTACTACAAATTCTACATATTTTGGAGTTTAAGTTGTTTTTTTTATAAAATACAAGGATTAGTCACATTTCAAGGATTGTTAGTTCATGTAACTTTTGTCTTTTAAGATTCTGGATTATTGTAGTAATTATGGCTTGGAATGCCTTAAGAGCTTGTAAAACTCTATTCTTTTGATGTTAATGAATTATGAATTACGTATGGATGATTTGAGCGAAAACATAGTCTTGCATATGGATGAGATTGAGATGACGAATTTTGATCATGAAGTGCTCAAACATAATTTTTATCATGAATTGATAATACAAGTGAGATGTGCTATGGAAAAAGAATAACAAGAAATTTGTGAAGAATGATAATTTGTTGTAAGAAATGATTAAAATGAGTGGAGATTAGAGAGTATGACAAGCAATAATACGCTCAAGTATAACGGTATTTTGTTAAGAGTTGGATTCCGGAAACGGGATCCAACACATAAAGTGTTACTTATCAAATTAAGAATCATAACATTTTAAGATATAATGTTACCGTAAATAGGTATTTTATAACATATTGTCAAAAGTGTTACTGTCTAGTGTTACTGTATGTTATTTTTGTTGTAGTTAATTTTAAGTCATCCTAGGAAATGGAAGAGCAACATTCTTTTTGCATGACCAATAGGTGTAAAAGGGACTTCTCAGTGATGTAATAGATCTCAATTTAGTGGGAATAATTCCAAAGTATGTTATAGTAAAGTAGGCCATAATGGATTACATATTACAAATAGAGCAGCTCTTTAAAACCAATATTATTAGAAGTATCCCTAGTAGTAGGTTTAAGGATACTAAGAATGATATAATTTTAGGGACTGATAGCCCCTTTAGGTCTTTTACTGTTAGACCCCGTTCCCGAATCCCAACCATGGTGTTGGACCCCGTTCCCGGAGCCCAACTATCCAAACCGAAGCCGAAAAGCGTAAGCGGGTGTCCTTATAGGGTTATCTCAACGAACCCTTACTTGCTTTGACTCAATCCTTTCGAATTAAAAACCAAAAGCTACCAATTTTTGTGGAGAGGTAGCAAAACATGTTAGAAATCCAATGCTTTAAGAATCACTCGATTTGGAGATCGGATGAAGGAATTATGGCCAAAAGAATCCATTAGGTTTATGCCCTAACTCCAACTGAACATGTCTTGGCGCGATTGCCATTACAATTGTTTGATTGCTTTCGTTTTTGATCCATTGGAAAGAGAACATCGAGATCTACAACTCTTATGAAGACTCGAAACGAGATTCGGCCTCTAAAATAGTCAAAATCATGATTTACTGTAGCTGACCCGAGAATGTCCGTTAAACGGACACGCATGTCCGTTTAACGGACATAGACTGGCCAAACACCCCATTTTCACCCGAGAAGGTCCGTTAAACAGACATCCATGTCCGTTTAACGGACATACACTGGGCAAGGGGTCCTATTTCACCCGAGAAGGTTCGTTAAACGGACATGGGTGACCCAAACCCTCTTCCAAAGCCTCTCCAAGGCTTCCAACATCCATCCTAACACCATATACACTCATAATCTCCCCAAATTCAACCCTTCAAGTGTAATACAACTTCCTAACCATTCAAATACCAATTTAAATACATCAAACTTCCAAATCTCAACTCAAAATCTCATAAAACACACAAATTCTCATCATTCACCAAAGCCCTCAAGTTCATACTTCCCATACAACATCATCCCTTGAAATACTCATAACTCTCACTTCAATATCCAAATTCATCACACACTAGCTTTCCAACTCCAACATGCTATTTTAACACAAACAACAATTGGCAATCATAATCCAACATATTCAAACTTTAAAAATCACATAATCATACAAAAGGGAACTTTTCAAGTTCTCATTTCATTTCCAATTCAAAATGAAGTTCATACAAAGCTTTCATTCATAGCTTTAATTACATATTGACATTTCATCAAAGTCTCAACACAAGTTACAAAAATACAAAGGATGATCAATGTTCAATATGCTACTAAAGCTATCCAAAAGTCTAACTACTAACTTAATACAAAAGCTACTCTCTCGGATTTGTCCAAATGCCTTGCAAGGATTTGCAGGTCTTCTTGATCTGCACCTGAGGAGTGGGAAAAATTGGGTTGAGCTTCACAGCTCAATGGCTAAAATATTTATAGCCATTGGCTTGAGCCATACAAACAACCATATATGTATACATAACCATTCACATAGGCATACACTTCATAATGACAATTCAACATTTAGAGTTCAATACACATTTCACAAGTCATAACATCCAGTTCAATTCAAAGCATAGCTTAACACATCATAATGCAAATGCACAATCAAATGGCTCGAGGGTTCCGTGAAACAAAACGGCAAAACCGAAGTTTGCACCGTGAACGAAACGAGTCCATTTTCGGATCTCGTGGGCCACAAGCGGGCAGCCGGGAGAAGGCTTTATGTCAACATGCATGTGACTACGAAACGATTCCTCTCTCGCCCAAACACAATCAAATCTCATAATTCAATTCAATCATTCATATTCTCATACTTTTCTTTATACAAAATGCCATGACAAAATCAATGGCATAGTATGATCATAGTCAACTCAATTATATCAAAATGTCATACATTTGTCAATGGATAACATGACATGAACACAACATAATGCAATTTTCACATCATAGCAATTCAAAACAAGCCATTTAGCACATATTCTACACACAATGCATTTTGCTCATATTACACAACAACTATAAATAAATTAACCACCTTGAAATTCTTGGAAATCCAAAATCAATTGCCTCCTTCCTCTTGCTCTTGGGTAGGCTCTTGATTCCCTAAAACAACCAAAATTTCTATTCAATTCCAATTCAATTGGAAATTCCCCCAAATTTTCATAATCACAACAAAATGAAATTAACCCTAATTAAGCTCCAATTTAACCTACCCATGGCTCATATGGGTTAGAAAACTCAACACCTAGCTTAGAAACTCAAAAACCCTATGGATTTCACCATCTTCTTCTTCCTCCAAGCATTCCCAACACAACCCCTTTCTCTCTCCACAACTTCTCCAACACAACACAACAACCTATTTCTTAACTAAAGCATGAAGAAGATGAAGAACTTACCTTGAAAACCTTGATTTCTTCTTCTTTTCCACGATTTTCCTCCCTTGTTCCTAGCTTTTCAATTTTCTTCTTCTTCTTCTCTTCTCCCTCACGTTTTCTCTCTTCCTCTCTAAGCTTCCACGATAACTCCTCTTCTTCTTCTAAACTTTTGCCTTTTTGTTCGTCCTTTTCTTCCAAAATTACCCTTCACTAACATGGCCTTTCCCATTTTGCCCTTATTTTGTCTTATATGGCTCTACACTCCTTCATTCCACTTAAGCCAACTTAATCTCACTTAATTATAACTTAATCCTAACACTTCATTTTAATTTCAATTTCTAATCTTTCCCTCAATTTCTAATTAAGGACCCAACTCTAAAATAAATATATAAAAAAAATTTAAACCAATAAACAAACACAAATAACCAATTAAGCAATTTAAAAAAATTAGAAAAAACCAAGATCCAACATTTACAAATGCCTTATGCAAGGAATGGGTATGGGAACATTTTGGAAAGGTAAAGTGGTCTTCACCAACATCGAAATTATAAGTTAATCCAACAGTAACAGGAACTTTATAGTTGGCTTTCAAAAAAATAAAAAGAAGAAGAGAGATATGCTTAAAAGATTTATGAATGTTCTAGTAACTTGTGTGTTCTACCAGGATTAAACTATGTCTAAGAATCAACTCTTATTTGGATGTAAGGTCTTAAAGATAATATGGAAAGGGATCAAAGAACTTTGCAACATCAAGAATTTAGTGGAAAAATCATTAAGATTTGGAAGAATGGTTCAATTGGTAACAAGTAGGAAGGAAAGCAAATAGGAAAATACAAAAGATAGCAATTATTTCTACGATTCATGCTATATGGAGCGAGTGCATTATAAGAATTTTTCCAAGCACTAAAACAGATGATATAATAAGGAATCAAGAACTTACAAGCCATATCAAGGGGCAAATGCTAATGTACTAGTTACACACAAATTATAATATAATGCTAATGATGCAATAGGTGTTATAAAACTTAAAAGAATTGGAGATTTAGGTATAGATCAATTTACCAATTTACATAGATCATCCATGATCAAGTAGTAGGGAGACTATAAAATGCTTTAATGGTGCACACAAATAGATAATAGTTCAAAGGGTCTTAGAGGACTTACAACACCTTGCATAAGGCAAAATGAGCTAAGGACAAGTATAATCTTAGGATGAAAAGAAGCACGAATAACAAAAAAAATTAGTAAGAAGGATAGATCAAAACACAAGTTTAACTAAGTATTAGAATTGCCATGTTTGCTTTATATCAGGGGTAAGGAACCTGTGTGCATCTTGGCAAAAATGTCAGCTTGAATGAGGTTGGTAATTTTGTCGGGTAGTTGGTATTTCTCTTCCTTTGTGTTAGTAAATCTACGTCTATTCCTATTTTTGTTATCTTTTAAAAGTTAAGGAGATGTTTGAATATAGGTAAGATATGTAGTGGTGATCTACACTTATAGGATACTAAGCTCTAGACACTTATTCCTTGCTTATGCAACGTGTGTCATTACAACATTAGTGTTACAACATGTATAGATTTATAATTCAAGTTAACCATTACATGCTTTTTTCTCTAGGGAATGGTAGTATCAGAGGGTTGTACAAATGTAAGGACCTAATTTTTGGGTTGTTCAAGAGTATTTGGAACCATTTCCCCTACTTTTACTGAATCATTACTTAATTTTTCAAAAAATATAGAATTATATTAAAAATTAATATAGAGAGAACATTCTATACCTTAGGATGGTGAGTTTGTATACAAGATCGAGTATGGGGAATTATATGGTAGATCTTAGGAGTAAAAAGTATTCTTATAGGAATTAAACTTTTTAATATGCTTTTTAATCGCATATTCTCTCCATAGTTAAAAACAATGAAAATTTTGAAAATTATACGGCAAGTTTTTCTATAAATATATAATCATTTACCTCATACATAAATAATTGGGTTGTTATAAAGTTAGATTTTTAGCTTTTATTTAGGAAAGAAGTACCTAACCAAATTATATAAGAATACCTTAGGGAGACCTAAATTGAAGAAAAAGAGGGAAGTATTTAAAATGAGAAAAATGATTAGATTTTTAATGATAATGACATAATAGTTATATATTTTTTGGTAAATGAATGAAAATTATGATAGATGAAACTATAACACCATTATAATGAGTTCAAAGACATAAATGGAGGCTATTCTTTATTACAAAAGATAACAAAGAAAAAAAGTAAGAAGGACAGATCAAAACACAAGTTTAAGTAAGAATTAGAATTGCCATGTTTGCTTTATATCAGGGGTAAGGAACCTGTGTGCATCTTTGGCAAAAATGCCAGCTTGAATGAGGTTGAAAATTCTATCGGGTAGTTGGTATTTCTCTTCCTTTGCGTTAGTAAATCTACGTATATTCCTTTTTTTTTTCAAATGCAGTATATGGACATTTCAAAGGCAGCAAAAAAGAGAGTTGTGTTTTAAGTTCCTCTCCTTAGTTTGGCAATTATCTATTGCAATACAAACTCTCAATCATAGTGAATAGATAGTGTCGATAACAAGTGTATAGTATGACTCTAAATAGCTTTAGAATAATTAAAATGAAAAAAGATGGTATCTATCTTTAGAAGCCAAGTAACAAAGAACACATAAGTCATCAACATTAGCATGCCAATGATTCATTGTTAGGAGGCGGTTCTTGATAGATAACCATGCTATGAAAGTTGCTTTGGGGCTAATGGTATTATACCATAAAAGGGAGTACCACGGGACTACCATTGCATTGTTAGTAAAGAGATTATGACATGATTTGTTAGAGAAACTACCATCTGCTATAAGATAAAGTGACTATGGCATGATTTGTTGAGGAGCACATAAAGAATTATCATTAAAATAAAATATACTACCAAAATACATGCTAATTATAAGAAGCCAACATATGCAATCAAATTAAAACTCTCAAGAATGCATTAGGTTTTGTGAATTTCCGTCAAAGGTTTGACCATAATATAATATGATTTATGTAAGCATATCTATAATATTGAATACAACTTCTAATATCTAAGTTGTAGTCTTGTCATATGCATGTTCTCTCGAATCGTCCATATATGAATTAATATCTATCAAATTGCTAGTACAACTAAATTTTCATTAGTAATATTAAAAGATATTTCATAAAAATAAATTTAACTTTATAAGCAAGATCGAATCGATCCTTACAAGGACAATATTTGGGTTATCCTATCTGAACATATAAAATCGTTAGCCACAAATAATGTTTTTTTCCAATAAATAAAGGCATCGAAGTAAAAAGAATTCTAAGTGAAATCTTTTTAGTCTTGTCAGATTTAATCCATTAAATAATCTTTAATCATCTTCTCTCTTAAAAATAATTTTGAAATTAATCTTCCAAGTTCTTTTGTACCTCTTAATTGATAACCCTATGTTTAGAGTAAAAAAGAAGAATAAAAGATTAAAAAAAGATTGGCCAAAGACATTTTAAATTATGGTTTTTCTTTGTAACTCTCTAGAATGGGGCCTATATTCTAAAAATGTTTCCTAGGCCATGAAAATGTATATTCCTATTATCTAGGGTAATACGGGTTAAGACACAATTATGTATCAAGTTGTATTTCTCTTTAAATATTATAATTGCCAAATGGCCTCTCTTTTTCCATGTTATAAGCTGACTCATCACGTCCATATGGTCTAAGGAAGCGTTAGGTTAAGAATTATGCTTTATTTATGTTCTTCTCCCAAAATTTTCTCTAATTTTAGATAAAATTTGGAATATGGAATCATTTTCATAATTACTTGAAAACATAGCATCAATTGAATAAAAAATATAATAAGCAAAGAAAAATATTAAGGAAAATATATGTAATATCTACACACTTAAGCTTTTTGTGAACATTAAGTAAATAAACCTCAATCACTCTTAAGTAAGTCACAATTTTGAGGAAGTTCAACAAATCAATTAAAGAAATCAAAAGTCTTTATCATCATCTAATTTTATTATTAATAAACTATCTATATCTTGTTCAACAAGTTTTAATTCTATAAAACCCTCAATGTATCGCAAGTGTATGGGTTGTAAGCGTAATAGTTGAGGTGTCGATCCCACGAGGAATTAGTGAGCTAAATGAATCCTAACTTAGTCTAAGGTCCAGAAATTGTAACTAAAATGAAATAAAAACTAAAACAAAAATTTAAGCAATTGAATATGGATTGATTGAAATTGAAATTCTAAGGTAACGTAAGGAAATTAAAATTAAGCACAACCAATTGACAAATCGAAAATCACATAAGGAAGATTAACCAATTATGAGAAAAGGGGATTTATCCTATCATCAAATGCTGACTTGATTACTTTTAAGTTATTCGATATTGGTCCTAGAATCCCGAAGGGTGGATTATTCTCTCTCGAATTCTAATCATTAAACCATAATTTAGTCAAATTACTGAAATTGCATTCTCTCAAATAACAAAAATAGCTCACATTCTACATCTTAAACACTCTAATAGAGAATTGGTTCCTCAAAAGAGATCTCTTCGTATAAATTACCAATTTGATTGTTTGTGTCATCTATTAGATTGTTAACTCTCATTACCCAACCTAATCATTTTGTTATCGGTTCACTCCCTCGATTTATTACCAAAACATGCAAATACGAGAAATGATCATAGTGCCCAATACATTAACATCAAAAGCAATCAAGTTAACATTGATTCAAGAAAAGATCCCAAAAAGAGTTTATAACATCCTTAAACACAAAATCATCATCCTCATATCTATCTTATACATGAAATGAAAGAAATAATAAGATGGATTGAGAAAGTTAACCTGGAATGGACTAGGAGTGACAATAAGAACAATAACAACTCCTTAAATCATCGTCTAGAAATAACCTCCAATAATTAGTTTTACCTTAAATCATCCTAAAATTCACTTCTTTTCATCCATGAAGAAAATTAAGACCTTTAGAACCTAGATTTAGTAATATTAAACAAATAAATGTCCATAAAATAGAGTGGAACTATACAGTCATGTTATCTGACCATCTAACGTACTATAACCATGTATCTCTGTGACATCAAGTTTTATCGTTTAAAGGTTAGACACGGTCAACACAAACAATTGTGTAGACAGCTGTGTCAAGTATACAAAACCATATATTTAGAGATAAAGATAATTTTGAGAGACAAAAGTTGCATGAGATAGAAACACTCAACAAAAGAAGAGTTTTAAAGTCTAAATAACATTCATCAACTATATGTCAATGTGTACTTATTCCTAGAAGTTTTAAGAGAGCATTACGAAAGCTGCCTAAAGAAAGAGCTAGAGATATTTTTTGTAATTATCTTGTAGGGAGTTCTTGAGTGAGATAGCTCAAAATCTTTATCACTTGTAACCTAATCTCTGTTTTAGTGGATTTTATTATTAGTTTGTCTCATTATTTTTTTTCTCTATAATGGAAATTTTTTATGTTAAAATCTTATGTTTGTTATCTTTCAATCGTCTTTATCAGTTGAGTAGTTTGTTATTGGTTGAGTAATTCAGAGATTTTGTGAGCGTTCTTGCTTAGCGCCGCATCAATAATCTCAACGTAATTAAATAATTGTCAACTATGGAATTTCTATCTTTTAAGATGTATGTTCCTCATGTTGTGATACGAATATGTTGTATTTTGTTTTTTTAAATATCTTATGTTCCTTTTTGTTCAATCTTTGAAAATAAAATAAAATAAGTCATGCTTCTTACCAAAAATTTTATTCCAAGCATTCCTAGGTCATGACAATTTACAGCTGAGTTTCCAAATTTCAATTGTTGAGTAAAGCACACCGGTCGTAAGGGTAGTTTTACGTAATTTTGTCTAGCAGTTTCTTGGAAACTGCATGCTCGCCGAAGTACCAAAAAGTGTGTATTCTGCCGACAGGAAAGCTATCTAACTGGAATGGCGAAACTTTGCAGTTGAACTTAATTTACGTAATCGAGAAACACCAAAATCAAGGAAAGGAACTAATCCACGAAAAGGGGATGGTAAACGGAAATGTTTACACGTAATCAAGGTTTTTCAGTAATGAGTTACTGAAATGAAAGTACTGTTGTGGTTACCGAAAACGACCCAAGTTTGCAATAATCACCACAAATATACAGAGGTGTCGGATATGTATATGAACAGATATGTTATCAACGCATGAATGGCATGCCATATTGCCGTCCCTTTTGTGACATTCGGAAAATCGTTAGGGTTGTTACAGATATATCATCTAAAAATGACAGCGGTTAAAAAGAGGACTTGAGCCCAATTTATTGTCTGAGAGGAGGGCAAAAGTACATCATCTGAGAACTTGAAACAAAGAACTTAATGAAAGCCTAGCTAAAGTCCACATGCATCATATCGTTCGGCGTACTGTTTTGACCCATCCATCAAACCAGGGCTCAATCTAACCATGAGAATGCAAAATTCCATCTGGTTTATAGCCCCATCTCCATCCAGGTCGCCTTCCATCAACATACACACGAGCTCATCATCTCTCATGTCTTGAAGCCCCAGTAGCAGACTGTTTCTCTTCAAGCTTTCAAACGTAATCAGGCCTTTCTCAACATCCATTAGCAGACGAAACCCGTTACACAGCTCCCCGATAAATCCTTCTGCTCCAAGCCGTGCCATCATTGAAGGAAAAAAGTCTTCGAAATCAACTGCAAGATCTAACGCCATTATTAGTCAAACAAGCTACTTAAAAGTTGTATGTGAAACACTTTGGTAGCTAGAGCTATATTAAGCTGAGGTGAACATATAATAGAAACTTTTGAGTGTTAATATGAAGATTGAAAGTTCTGAGTGGTAGTTCACAAAGAGAGCTGATGGAAGTTGGAGAGACTATGGGCATTATATAAGTGGGTAAAATAACTTTTTTTTTTAAAAATTTGCTATTGAAGCCAACTACCTGTACTTAGCTTTCGTCGCCTGTCGATTACACGAATACCCTTTTTCCTGGAAGCTGCAAAGGGTCACAGGAGCTTTCTGCAAAGATTCAAATGCAAATCATATCCATCACAAGGTAATGTAATTAATTTATGTACGATATTTATCTTCATGTTGCGGCGCTTTTACGTAAGGATAGTAAATAGTAATTGCGATATGTCATGCGAAGAATGGAAGATTTCTTTGTGACGATATTAATTAGCGAAATGTATAGAATCCGTAATATGACTCGTGTTTTGTCCTAATTGTAGTATTGTATCTGATTCTGATACAATACAAATACAATTACTATTGTATTATATCATGTCTTCTTATATTCTCATTGCTATTTATGACATTCAAATAATCTGGCTTCTGGAAAAATTAACTTCAGGCACCCCACACGTCGTTTTACGTAATTTTAGATTGATGAGATCCTCCATGTAATAAAAAAGGATTACCTGGAATGGAGGCTTCAACATGTTTTCGGCTAATTAAGTATTTTTTTTCTCAGATAATGGCTGCGGTACTTAAAAAAGTTATATTAGGTGGCAGTCACTAACTCGAAAATTTCTTAAAGTCATAATCAATTTATGTTAATTAAACGGCCAGAATTGACACATCAAAATAAAATATTTTGCTTGACTCTTTGTCTAAGTGAAAGTGTCAGTAGATCTTAAGTGTTTCATTAAAATTATCATAGTTTTTAGAGAATAATAAAAGGTGGTCACAAAATCGTTGGCTCTAAAAATTTGTGATTCCAAATTCTGGAGACACCTAGTTTGCTTATTAGGTGAATATTATGTACAGCTATAGCTTATCATATGGAGTTGATAAGCTTCTGCACGTAAGGAAAGGATCACATAGAATAGAAAGGCATCCAAATGTGTTTTGGCTATTTTTTTCTCAATTTGCACGTGATATGTTCAGATTTTAAACGAATTTAGAAAGAATTTTTTATCGTAGTTGGTCACTTGATGAATTATTTGAGCGTATACGGAGGACTATCATGGAAAAACCTAAATTATTTGGGTCCATTTGTAGGTTGTCTAGCCCCCGTGGTGCTGATGCATTTGAAGCCATCGCTGTACGCATTAAATGTCCTTGAGCTGTCCGGTTACTGTACCTCCAAGACAATGAGAAACTGGAGATAGGGTAGATGTTCAGTCGATACTAGAATCCAAGTTAAGGGACTAAGTTTATTTTGTGACACAATACCAAAAGCAGGAGGAAAGTGATTTGGGAAAATAGTGATGCAATGAGAAGGGAGTAATAAAACAATTTCGATTGCATGGCTTCAGGAAGCTTCATGGCAACTTCCTTTCTCATACACTTTTGCGTACATCCCTTTCATCTTTTCAAGTGTGAACCAGAAGTGACTTATCACATCAATTACCATCAGCTAGCTCTATTGCAAATTAATGATCTCCACTGTTTAGTTTCAGTTCTCCTAGTTTCAACGGCTAATTTATTTATTCACTAAACTCACGCCTGAAATTATTTAATGAGTTTGAAATATAGATGATTATGTCATTACTTAGTGATCACAAATGGACGTATTAGCAACTCCTAGACAACATTGAAAACTTTTTTAAATGATGCATGGCATTGTGTCGTCATGCGCATGCCGCGAAGTTAGTTGAAGGTAACCCAGTTTATGCTTTTTCTGATTCAATTAGTGCAGTATTTGGTTTATAGAAAGATATGGTTTTTGTTGGTGGCTCCACTTGAGATGAAAACAATATTGATGTGGAATATGTTGATCTTGTTATAAAATTTAAAGAAAAAATAATTAAAAAATAATGTTAAATAACTAACTAAAAAATAAAATGAGAGAGTGAAAGGGATTTATTTCTCTTAATATGTATATCAAAATAAATTACTCAATGTATTATGTATTAGATAATTTTATTGATTAAAACATTTATTTTATATAATTGTTTTATATAATAGTACTACAAGAAAAAAAGGAATTAGCGACGGAAAATTATCGACGGAAAAGAAATCGTTGCAAATTACCGATGGAAAATCGATTTATGTCGGTAAAATTGACAAAAAAATTTTTCATTTATCAGCAGTACTAAAATCCATCACTAAATACAGAGGAAAATCATCCTGGAAAAATTTGCGACGGACTTCAGCGACGATATAAAATGCTCGTTGATAAAAAAGGTGGAAATTGTTGGCGGAATAAAAAAGTTTTAAGTTTACCGACAGAAAACTTCTGTCGGTAAATTCACACAAAATGAAATTGTCTTCTTTTACATTAAACTCACTCTACGCCTCCCCCCCCCCCCCAACACCTGCATCGTCTTCTTCCCACTGTGTCTCCTCTCGTGCGATTTTCTTCTGCTTGTCATGGATTCCTCTTCTGCTCGTCGGCGTTGTCTTCTTCGGACATTGACATCATGTCCTTCCGTGGCGGTATTTTTTCAACCACTGTCATGTCTTTTTTTTACAACCACTGTCATGTGATTACTTTCGTTTATTTATGTATTTTGTGATTGGAAAACAACTTTAAGATATAAATGTTAGTAATAGAAGGGACAAGACGTGATTTTGGTTGTGATGTTGGGATGAATTTTTAATGCATGTAAGATGTTTGATGAAATGTCTGTTCTTTGAAAAAATGATTAAATGCAATGGCTCAAAGTGGATAATGTTAAAATTGAACTTGTTGATATTGAATTCAGATCTTCTGTTTTTATTAATCTTTCCAACCCTATTTTCGTTCCAACACTACGCTGTAAATTCATTGCTAAATGAATCAACTACCAGAGGATTTCATATCGATATTCATAATTCCCTATTGAAGACGAATGCTAAAAGTGTGAATACTAGAGGAAGCATATCGTTTCTTTGAAAAAATGATTGAATGCAATGGCTCAAAGTGGATCATGTTAAAATTGAACTTGTTTATATTGAAAATTGAACTTGTTTATATTGAATTCAAATCTTTTGTTTTTATTAATCTTTCCAACCCTATTTTCGTTCCAACACTACGCTGTAAATTCATTGCTAAATGAATCAACTACTAGAGGATTTCGTGCCGATATTCATAATTCCCTATTGAAGACAAATGCTAAAAGTGTGAATACTAGAGGAAGCATATTGTTTTGGTTATTTACACGGTATGGTTACAAGTTTTTGTGTTGAACGGTCAGGATAAGAAGTGTTCAGTCTCCAATTTAGAGTCGAAAAAGGCCTTTTTCAGTTCAAACCATACCTGCCTGAACACCTTGATAATGAGGTTATAATACTCATCAGAGTTTAGCATCAGATAGCACACTAAGAGCTCTTTGAGTTCTTCAGGCCTGCTAATTCCCTTCTCTTGAATCATCTCTATCATTGAATCCATGAAGTCCTTATATGGATCCGACGACAATGTTGCAACTGCAAAACTCTCCAGTCCCACTGATGATTTTTCTTTCTTTATTCTCGACTTGGCCTTTTTCTTGTCTTCAAGAGCTTTCACTTTGCATATTTCTGATGTTCTTGGGGAGTGAACTCTGAATTTGTTGCTCTGTTTTGTTGAATATTGATTCAAAATTGTTATTTTTATTAATTTTGTGGCCATGTTTATCTAGTCAGTTAGTTGTGTTTACTATTGGAATATTTTAGTTGTGAAGTTTGTGGGGTAGTGGACCTTTGATTCCCACATTATTCTCCTAGTTGCTAACATTTAGGAAGATTAGTTTATTTCTATATTTATTTAAGTGGGGCTGTCATTATTTTGAGTTTTAATGAAGATCAATAAAAGTTTGGCTTCTATTATCTTTCTTTCTCTGTTTTTTTTTCAACAAAATGGTATCAAAGCCATAGATCCTTGAGAGACTGTGAGATTGAGTTAAAAAAATTCTTCCAATGGCTGCTAGCAATTCAGCTCCTCTCCTACCCCCAAATTTCAATGGTGAAGAAACTCTTTTTTGAGAGTTGGTGAGATATGCACCAAGATGATTTTGGAGAGACGTGCTCCAATGATTGTAGGTTGGTGAGAAGTACAGGGCATCAACAAGATGATGAGAAGTGCATCAACAGTTGAAGATTGGTGAGAAGTGCATCGTCCATTGAAGAGAAGTGCTTCAAATTATGAATATAGCATGTAACATTGGAGATATGCGCTCCAACAAGATAACTCAATATCTGTAATTTTGAATCAAGGGGGAATGTTGAATATTGATTCAAAATTATTATTTTTATTAATTATGTGGCCATGTTTATCTAGTCAGTTAGTTGTGTTTACTATTGGAATATTTTTGTTGTGAAGTTTGTGGGGTAGTGGGCCTTTGATTCCCACGTTATTCTCCTAGTTGCTAACACTTAGGAAGGTTAGTTTATTTCTATGTTTATTTAAGTGGGGCTGTCATTATTTTGAGTTTTAATGAAGATCAGTAAAAGTTTGGCTTCTATTATCTTTCTTTCTCTGTTTTTTTTCAACAAATTGTTTTGGCCTTTTTTCTGTATTTTCCTACTTATGTACATGGATTTTCTCTGCCCTTACTCCTTGACTTCAATTATTCTATCTTCATCTTCTTCAACTTTTTCCATTCGCAACTCAAGCTTTACATAGAAAGTCCATCCCTTTCCTTTCCAGCAATATACATAGAGTCTTCTTCAATTTCTCTAGTGTATAATTCTTTTGAAGAGACATCACAATTTTCTCTTGAAGAATAATCAGCTGGCAAAATACCATCCTTCCTCTCAATCATCCTACTTTTCCTTGTTAGCCCCTTTCCATCACCATTTTTTGTAGTTGATTATGTTGATATGCATTATGCTTCGTATACTTTCTCTTCATCAAACTCCAATTGCCCCTCTTCAAAAGCCTTTTTGCATGCTTTCCCATGTTTCCTATCTACTTCAAGTATCAGTCTTGGTGTTCTAATTTATACCATCTCTTCCTCTTATATCTATTTCCATGTCTCGAAAAATCTCTACTACCCTCATCAATCCTCTTATTTTTCTTAAACCAGAAACACTATTCGTGAACTCCTTCTAATACTCACTTGCATCATTTGATCTAATCATCTGGCAACTAAATGCTGCAAAACTAGAGTCGTCATATGAATTTTGTCTAACAGAAATTAAGATGCTTCTACTCTTTTGACCATCAAAACCATCCTCTCCGAAAGATAGTCTCTAGAAATCTTCACCGTCACCTCCATAGAACCTGCCTCCATCAGCCAATTATGGTGAGCTGAGTGTCTCAGGTTTCCACTTGCCTTTTTGCTTTGCTTTTGCATATCTCTCTACTAGGTTCAAGCTAATTTGCTGGAATTTCGTCAGCCAAGATGCGGGAAGTACATGAGACATCAAAAAGGTCGTGAAGAAGACGGTAACTCTGTTAGCAAACATGTCAATGAAGATAGAAACTTGGACCATATTTCTGTGTTTGGACTTTTGCAATTTGCTTATATATAGTTTGGTTCTTAGGTCTTTGAATATGAAATACTAACCTTCTAGTTTCTTTTACTTCCGCCTAACTAGCATTGCTTGTACAACAGTCAAATTAAAATCGAAAAGAATGGTATCCATTATTTGGCCATATAGTTTTACTTTTGCACTTAAAGAGTGACAACTTTCAGGGACTACTTAGAACACTTGGATATGCCCATATCTTCTCGTTTTAATGTGTCTATTGACCAAAAGTTTTTGTATGTTGAAGCTTGACTTAATCTAATGACAAGCAAGGCACATGTCACGGAACAATGCCCATCTACACTTTGCACCGTAAGCCTCTAGATGCAGGAGCCATCCTATATGTGTAGGTTGTTCAACCACATAGAAGCAATTGAGTTGTAGGGAGATTATGATGAATTTAACACTCCAACCACAATAGAACAAGCTGCAACTATGGCACTATTAGAGACATGATTCTAGTTTCATTATCACGTCATTCGATTACTGAAAATTTTGACTTGGGACGGGCAAAAAGGATTGGAATTTCGTTGTCGAGGATTATCAATAATTTTATAGAATGACTATATATGGTCACTTTTTTAATGATTTTCGTAATTATTGTAATTAATATTGTTTAAACTACCTTGTACAATTCTTGCTTTCTTTACCGATAGGCATTTTATACAATCGCTAAAGTCCATCGTAAATTTTGCCGGGATGATTTCCCTCCATATTTAGCGATAGATATTACTACCTTCGCAAATTTGATAGAGTTGTCATAAGAGTAGCATAAAGACACCAAGATGAAAATGGGAAATATTAATTCAAAATATGGGATATGAATTTTAGGTTGAAATATGCCACAAGAAAAGGATATAATGCAATTAAGGTTCAGACCATGATTAGGAGCCAGTTACTGTCCAGGAGAAGCATCACATTCTACAGCCGCAACCGAATCAGATGTTGTACCTCCAGCTACTACTACACTTGCAAATGAGGCATCACCTTCCGTACTTACTATTACACCATCCACCACCCCTATACCGACGGAGATTTCAGGGGCAAACAATGCAGATGAAGGAGGCAACCTCTAGCCTGGAGCTGAGGGAGCTAATGGAAGAACTTACATCACCATTGTCAACAATCTGTAAGTGAAAATACATAAAACACCATATGTTTATAATTAAGTTATAGGTTTAAATTTAAAAATGGTATAAAATTAATTGTTTTAATATTAGGTTTATTCCGTCTGGACCATGCTCAAGAAACATGACATCCAAATTCAAGGAGAAGATTAATGTTAAGGGTTATATATGGCAGAATATCTCTCAGGTAACAAAGGAATTTCACTATAAGGAGTTTGAGGTAAAAAAAAAACTATTTTTTGTTTTTATATTGATTTTTATACATTTATTAGAAAAATATTATCACATTATAAATGCTTATCGTATGTTTTTCCTTTTATTTCAAAAAGAATTTTTTTGGGATTCTGAATTTGATACGGTCATTTATAAAGAATGGGAGAGACGAGCACGTACACGTTATCGAGACTTTTTTTGGTGCAATACACAAGACTAATGTATGATCGCCTTATATTTTTGAACAAATATGGACTCATTGGCAGCAGTATTGGATATCACCTGGGGTAATGTTCATTTCAGAGTGTAATTCTATCAACAGACGTAGAGCATCGGGGGCAGAGAGTCTTCCTACATACTGGAGGATCTATTACCCACCACGAGCATGTAGAGAGACTTGTAAGTATCTACACTTTACATTTATATTCTGGTTTTTTTACTTTGACATATTTCAATTTAATTTGATGTGTGAATTTTTGAATGAAAATATGTATATTATGAAGAATGATGATAATGTTATAAATTATAGTTCACTTATAACATTTTATTCTGAAGCAAGAAAAGTCTATGGGCACGAAGTGTAACATCCCATCACCGATGGGAAGGGTAAAATAGTAATTCGGAGTGGTTAATGAGTGCTTAGAAACGCCTTTACATGTTCATGCATAATACAGCATACACATACACGTAAATAGTGAATTTTGCACATGTAAATGCCTGTACATGCATTCATCACATTACCCGATATTTTTTATCATAAAGGTGTTTAATATGAAAAGTGTGATTGTTGTGTTTGAAAATTTAATTGGAATGGGTCTTTGTGAGTTTTTGAATTTTTGGAGAATTTTCGAAAATTTTCGAAAATTTTTGGGGTACTTTTTCGGACTAGGAAAAATGTCAAGGGGCAGACTGATTATTTACCGGTAGTAGAAATTATTGTGCAATGGCACTGAAAATTTAGATACATGATTGTAGGAATACCATGTAGGATTTATTAAAGTGAGCCATTGGAAATTGGGAGATGATTTGTGTAGAAATTGGACTAAGGTTTTAAGAATTGAAGTTCTGGAGCCAAACATGGCCTTAACTCCACTAATATTAAATTAATTCAAACTTTTCCCCTTTTTAGGTTTGACATTCACGATGGTTTCAAGTTAGAAGGCTTTTTGGGTGATTTTCTTCTTATTTTCCCTCCTTCTTCGTTGGTTTCCTTCTTTGTTCCTTTTGATTTTTGCTCATCTTTTCTATCTCTTTCACCTTGCTTTCTCTCCCTTTTTTTCACTAAAGAATTCCAACCTAAACCTCACCCCCCTCAAGATGATTATGATGATGTCGTGTGGTGAGTGGAAGTTAGAGAGTTGGTGAAAGTTTGAAGAGTTGAAGATTTGGAAGTTTAATAGGTAAAAAACATGTTTTATCTTATGGTTTTGTAGCTAATTGAATTAGTTGTGATGTTTGTACACTAAATTGCATGAAAATTTTGTGTGAAGAATATGGGTATGTCATTTGCTTATTGCTTGATGTTTGCTTGAGGATTGATGAGGTGGGATTGGATGAATGTAAGAAGAGATGTTTTAGGTGTTTTGGAAGTGAAATTGTGTTTAGAATAGTGTAGAAAATGGATGAATGAGTGAGTATAGGTTGCTGCCATTTTTGTGGACAATTGTTCAAGTGGAGGTCTTGATTAAATTGTGGATGATTTATTGATTAAATTGGATACTTAT
>JAOQMQ010000005.1:20398381-20408850 GCA_027563845.1 Erythroxylum subrotundum | reverse complement strand
GGTCGCTACAGTGAGAGAATTTGCCATAAATGGTTCGGGTATCCGCTTGTTCGTCGCGACGAATTAATTAATTCTTCATCGCGACGAGTTGATTGGCTTGATCGTCACGACGTATGATTTGCTGATCGTCGCGACGTATGAACTTGGTTGGCTCGCCGCGACGTATGAGAATACCTCACGACCTATTGACTTTCTGATGGGTTGACTCCTTCTTTGTTCCTACAGTATAAAACAGCATTTTGCAGTATCAGTTGTCCTTAGGAAAGTTATATAGGAATCGATATCAAATTGTGACAATTTACTGACAATTTGCAAATTACAAGAGCTCGATATGAGGAACCAATTTAAGCACAAAAGTTATCAATTAGGAGTCAACGAGTGCATAAACAGTAATGAAAATGCAGCCAATTTATAATGTAAATTTGGCTCAATCAGGGTGCAATTCTTAAAATTTTCAAGGAAAGGAGATTACTAAAGTAGACAAAGAAAACTTTCATCAAACTTATCCCTAAAAGGAAAGATCAAAATACAACGAGGGGTTTTCACCCAATAGTTTGTTGAAACTCTATTTAAAAGTAATATCAAAGATGCTTGTTAATAGATTTAATGTGGTACTTCAAGCTTACATAGATTATTCACAAGGAGCATACATTCCAAGTAGAGAAATCGGAGATAATATAATACTTTTCAAATTATTGTTCAAACACTATACCTTGAAAAGAAGAGAAGAAACTATGCCTTTAAAGTAAAATTCCAGAAGATCGATGATGCTTTTGACTGGTCCTTTAAACTAAACACCCTTAAAACCTAAGATTTTTAGGAGAGTTTCGTCGAATGCATTAAACAATGTCTCACAACTGTAATTTTCAACATTCTAGTAAATGGCAAGCCTATAAACACAATTATAGGATTCAAGGACAAAAGGAAAGGGGAACCCATATACCCTAGCTATTCTCAATTGTGATGGAGGTTCAACAAGCTTCTTGAGAAGGTTGTAGAAAGGAACAGTTGTTTTAAATACCATTCTAAGCGTAAAATTCTTAAAATTAGAAGCTTAAACTTCGTTGATGATCTGTTTTTAAACTCAAAAGTATATTATAACTGCTTATCATCTCTTATCATTACATTAAATATATTCAATAAGCCCTTAGGGTTATATGTGTAGCACCCCACTCTCGCAAGACACGTACCCGACATCCTGAAAGATGTCCAATTACGTACCTCGGAAGGGTGGCATGCTAGAACAATCAGTCAATCAAACTCATTACATTTTTTTGAAACCACATATGCATACGTGGAAAATCAATAAGCAAATCAGGACCATACTTTTATTTCATAAACATCGAAATCTCAATTATTATTACACTTATTGATCAATCTCATTTGCAAAAAATTTCCAATTTGGAAAGTTATTTCATACAAAAATATTCAAATACACATTGTACAATATTTGTGAATACATATTTTGATGCAAAACAATGAAATACATATGCAGGGAACTAATCCTGACCTCTATCTCTTATTGGAATGCAGTGGCTAGACTCCAATTTGTTTAACTGGAGATCTTCTCTAAGCCTAAAAAATATGGCAAAGTTTGGGTAAGTTTTGCAAACTCAGTGAGTGGACCATCCTTTATGGCTCACTCAATCACATAACACATACAATTCAAATAATCACATAATTCACATCGTTTCATTAATAATCATTTATCATCTCATATCACTTGATCACTCATTTCACATTCAATATGTATCACATTCAGAAATCAGTCAAACTAATTAAATCATACCTATCTTATGCATATGCAATGCTTATGAGGCTCACTTTTAATTATTATTGTTATGATCGAGTGTTTATAACTATCCTGTATTCATTGTGGATACTGGGCTTATTGATAACTATCCCGTATCCGTTGGGGATATTGGGCTCATTTTACATAGTGAGCCTTTGGCTCTTAATCACATTCTGAGCTTTAAGCTCCTTTTCACTTTCTGAGCTTTAAGCTCTTTTTCAATGGCTACTTCGGTCACAACAGTCTTTATGTTATCATGCATTCATGTAATGAAATGCATTAATCACATATGATCAATCAGTCACTTTATTTCACTTTACACATTAACTTTCACATGTCATCGGACCTTAGTCCGACATTTAACATTTAAGTTGAGAATCACTTATTTCACTATATGCACATTCACATTTTTCTTCGGAACTTGGTCTGACATTCAACAATCAAGTTGAGAAAACACATAGTCAATTCACATTAAATGAGCACTTCCAATGATTTTTACATGCATCAAACGCCTTGGACATTCAATGTCCAGAATCAATACAAACACATTCACATTCATTAGTAATTCAATACAGAATTTGAACAGAACAATCACTTAAGGTAAGACCATCTAGGTCGACTCATAATACCTCAATAAAACAAATTGAGTCTAAGTTAATAACTCAATTGACCATTCCAGCTTTTTCTCCAAAACAGATTTTTAGGTCCATTTTGCATGATCATTTTGACTAGTAAAATGGAGTAATTTGGCAACACTTCCTTCTATAAAATTGTTTTCCTATGTATTAATTTTCTAATGACACCAAGAACATACAATTTGATTCAATATTCCAAAAGTTATACTTGAAAAACTTCGGACTATTCTTAAACTACAATAATACTCTGTACTCAACTTCCTGCCAGATTTTGGAATTCTTAAAGACAGAATTGAAATTTGATTTCTTCAGGAAATTTGTATCCATATGTCTCTTTTTTAATATAAATAAAAAATCATTCCATTTGGAAATCTACAGATCAGGATATGGACAAAAAACTACTGACTGTTCAATGAAATCATTCCAGTTAAGAAATTCCAATACACTTCATCATTTTCATCCTAAACTCATCAATCAATCTTTTCCGAATGAATTCATATGGCCATAAATATTTGTGGAGAGGAAAAATAATGTGTGATGAGTTTGTTCGTTTAAATTTCAGGTCAATCGAAGGTCCGGAGAGTAAGTTATGGTCAAAAGAGTAAAGGGTGTTCACAATTGTCAAAAATCACTGCACCTTCACTGACGATCGTGCTTATACACGATTGTGCAATCCCTAAATGACTCCATTTTTCATGATCGTGCTTATGCACGATCGTGCACTACCCTTTTATTCAAACTTCATTTTATCTCTTCTCAAAATAGACCTTCGGGTCAATCTTTCATGGTCATTTTGACAAGGAATATGAATGATTTAGGCAAAACATTCTTCTGAACAATTGTTCATTTATGTCTTAAATTTCTAATGACACTAATTTCATGCAATTTGGTTCAGTATTATGTAAGTTATACCAAAAGAACTACAGACTATTCCCAAACTAATAAAGAATCAAAAAACTCAACTTCATGCCAAATTTTGAAACTCTTAGAGACAGAATTAAATTTATGTTTCTTCTTGAAAAATATATCCATATGCTCTAGTTTAATCTAAACTTAAAATTATCCCATTTGGATGTCTACAGATCAACTTATGGCTAAAATATAGATGCATATTCAGTGAAAACACTGCATCTGTACATTTTCTAACACTCTTCATCATCATTTTAAGCTTAGTTCATCTCTTTTGCTTAGTCTATCACTTCTAGCTTATTTCCTTAATATTTCCTCTTCATTCCTACTTCCATTTTAGTTCAATTTCAATCACAAACAAATCATGATCTATATTTGATCATTAACCCAAAAACAGAACAGATACAAGTACCCATTCATCATCAATTTTCTGCACACATGGTTTACTCCAATATCACCTTCTATCATCATATATACTTCTATTTAACAAATCAAGAAAAGTTCATGCTTATACTTACATGTTTAGCTTCAATGTCTTCAAATCACACTTAACCCTAACTTCTTCAACATACACGAAAAATCAACTTCCAAGGTGGAATAGGTTAGGTCCTTTAGTAACAAGATGGAGAAGACAACAAATCATGGAAAAAAAACAAAGTGAAAGAGCTAGACCAAAATCAACATGGTGAGGGTGAGAGTGAGTTTCATAGATGGAGAGAAAAATGAGAAGATGAGAGCAAATGAACACAATGAAGAAAAGAAGCAAGTGTCGTAAATGACAAGTGAAAGACCACAAGATGGTCTTTAATTTAGGTAAAAGAATAGTAAGTGGTGAGTGGTAGTGACACTTGTCACTTTCCTATGTTCCTATTTTTGTCTTTTAATAAGTTAGTCCATTTGTCTCCAATTTTCTCCCAATTTTCAATGACACTTGTCATTAAATCTTAATACCATTCATAAAAATTTTCACTGCCATTTGACTCTTATTTCTACTACTATTCATCAATTGTTCTGCCACTTGGCATTTTTCCTAGTTTAAAAATACCCTTAAATTTCGGCAAAATTCTCATATTTCACTAAAAATTCTAATTCACTACTTATACATTCCCACTCAATTTTTAAGACACATAATCCACAATTCACATATAATTACATTAAATATCAATTATACCCAAAAAATGCCAAATGAGTGCAGGTACAATCATTGTAATGTGTGCAAAAATTTAAATTCATATGTGTGTATGCTAACATTATACATGAGCATGAAATGCATTTTTCTAATATCTCATTGCTATTTTCTCAATTACATAAATCTAGAGTTCTAACCCTTAGTATGGAAACGGGACGTTACAATATGCAAATAATGTAAAATGTGGAATATTCTTCTATGCCGGTGATACTCACTAGGCCATATGGTTAGCTTCTCTTATAGGTTTTAAGCATATTCAACTTTTAGTGGCATTCTTGACATCCCAATCTCTTTAACTAAACCATCATTTTCTAATTTCAAACTTTTTCTTGATAGAATATAGAATAAGATCAATAGTTAGAGCTCTAAAGCTTTATCACTGTCTAACAGATTTGTGCTGATCAATATAGCGATGATTTCCATCAATATACGCTAGGTTTTGCATCTAGTTTTTCCTTAAGCCATTATCAAGTCATTAGAAAAATTACTTAACATATTCTTATGATATGGATGCAAAGAAAATGAATCAAGGAAAAAATTTAATGATCACGTATTTGTCAACCAAACCAACAAGGGGGACTAGGTGTCCTTCCACTCAAGGAAACCAATATGTTAATGTTAACTAAAAAATTTGGATGTTGTTTAAAGATAAATAGGCTTTGTAGGTCAAATGGGTGCATGTTCATTATATTAAAAAGACATAACTTTTAGAATTTAAAACCTCTTATTAATGCTCCCTTTATTACGACATTCCTGACCAGGATCAGAGATAGAATAAAATTGAATTTTTCCAATGATGCAATATGTCCATTTTAGACCATGGAAAACATCGATGCAATAGCTCCATTCAAAGCATACTTCCAACTAAATGTTACTTTTTATCAAGTCCTATCCCTCACCTTGATACAGAGGATAAACTCACTTAGAAAGGTACAATTTTAGGCAAATTCACTAATGCTTCTTTTAGAAAGCTCTTTAGTAATACCACCCCAAAGGTTGATTGGTACAAGCTGATCTGGGGCAAAAACTACCTTCCTTGAGCATCTCACACTCTATAGTTGGTCATGAAAGGCATGCTTCCCACATTGGATATGTATGTAAATTCGTTAGCATCTTAATTGGTGTATTCTTTGCCAATCTTCATAGGAAACACTTGGCTATCTTTTCTTCAAGTGTGATTATACCAAGGCAACATGGTATGAAATTCTCAAACTATAAAACATAGAAAACCCACCCAATGACTAGACGAAAATAATTGAAAGGAGCTTGAAACTCAGACATAGAGAGGAAAAGGATTGTTGATTTATCGTATCGAATTATTGTATCTAATTACTTGCTGATGAAATGTGTGAGATAGGTGTTAAGTCAAGAAGACTTCACTTCTTCTATTAATTTTGATGAAAGTCAAATAATAATAATCATAGAAGTGTGTGAACTATTTTAATGAATTTTGTTAAGTGCGCAGATAAATTTAAGTACCACAAATCATCATATCAAGACGATACTTTAGTAAAAGCTGAATAAGATGAATCAGACGAAGACGAAGTGCTTAGTCTAAGACACCAGACGAAGCATATGAGACACCAGACCAAGCATATAAATCTATGCAAAACGATGGAAATTGAAGAATGTACTAGGACATTAGTTAGTTGGAGTTAGTTACAGGACTCGACTAATAACCGTTTTTAGAAGATTAGACGAGCAGAATTCTCAAGAAGACCATTGAAGATTTAGGTTATAAATAGTAGTTATAGTCGTAAACAAAAATACTCTACTCTATGAAACGAAAAATATACGATACAATACAAAGAATTCTGATTGTAAAAGCTTAAATGAGAAAAAGAGAGCAAATACATTTGTAACGTGAAGCTCAAACAATATCTTTTAGACTGAAAAGAAAGGCTAGAGCCTGAAGAGGCTAAAGAAGCAGATAAAGAATAGTTTGTGAAAGAGACCTGAAGAGGCTCTAGAAGTGTAGAAATAATACTTGTAACGTTGAAGGTTATAGTGAAATCTCATACGGACTCTGAGGACTGGACATAGCCCAAGGTTAAGGGTAAACCAGGATAAATCGCGACGTCATATTCTCTAACTCTTATCTTTTTAATTTTCTTGTTGTTAGAAGAATAGGTACTGATTTTCGCTATTACATTACTCACAAATTAAGTGAATTGTTTTGTTTTCTTTTGAATCTGTCAAGAAAATCAAGAATTTTTTAAAGATTAATATCTTGAATGATTTGACACAACTCAACCCCCCTTCTTGTGTATTTTACATATTATACGTGATTTCTATATTAACAAGTGATTTACTTTAGTTGGTATCAGAACAAGGTTTCCAAGAAACACTGTTACAAACTGAGTACAAAGATCCAAGGCTGAATCACATGTTTTTATAACCGAAGGGTGCCTCAGTCTCAAGACCTCCTGCATTCAATGGTGAAGACTATCATTATTGGAAGGACAAGATGTGGCTCTTCATAGAATCCACACATATTGATCTTTGGGACATCATTAAAAGTGGACCATATATTCTAACATACAATGAAGGAGATATCATCTCTTGTGACCAATAGATGGTTGATTAGAAAGCTCGCTTTCAATTAAATTCAAAGGCCAAATTCTTCTTAAGTTGTGCTATAAGCAGAAGTGAATATGATAAGGTTCATGGATGCGAATCTATAAAGGAAATGTGATATACATTAGCCAGTGCACAGAAAGGCACAAACCAGGTGAAAGAATCCAAGATTAGTATTCTTGTTCATCAGTATGAGTTGTTCAAGATGAAAGATGATGAGACTATTGATCAGATGTTTGGACGACTCCAAACAATTATTAATAGACTTAAAACTCTAGAGAGAATCTGCAAAAGTCAAGATCATGTCAGAAAGATTCTCAGAAGTCTTCCAAAAAGATAGAGACCCAAAGTAACAGCAATACAAGAAGCCAAGGATTTAAGCAAGCTGAAGCTAGATGAATTGCTTGGTTCACTGAAAATCCATAAAGTAGAGCTTGATGCAGAAGATAAACCCAAAAAGGCTAAATCTATTGCATTGAAGGCTCGTCAAAAGAATCAGAGGATGCAGAAAAATAGAAGCACATCTTCAAAAGCTTTAAAGATTGAGGAAATCAAGAATGATGATGTTAGTGAATCTGATCAAGACTCAAGTGAAGATGAAGATGAATTATCCTTCATTTCAAGAAAGATTAGAGGGATGTGCAAAAAGAAATCAAAGGGAAATAAAGACTTCTCTTTAAAAAAAATAGCAAAGACGATTCGAAGAATGAAAAAAGTTCTATCGTCTACTATAGTGTAACAAACCAAGACTATACAACTCTGAATGTCCATTGCTAAAAAAACAGAAGAAAAGTCAAGAAAACAAAAAGAGCATGATGGCAACATGGGAAGATATGGATTCGTCTAAATCTGAATCCGACTAAGAAAAGTCAAGATTTGAAAAGTCAAGATATTTCATGTCTTATATCAAAAGATTATGAAAAACTGATTTGGCACAAAAAGCTAGGTCATGTTAGTTTTAAACATATTTCCAAGTTAGTTAGACATAATTTGGTAAGAGGTTTACCAAAGATTAATTTTAACAATGATTTCTTTTGTGAGAGTTGTCAAAAAGGAAAACAAGTTAAAACATCCTTTTCGTCTAAGAATATTGTAACTTCGTCTAGTCCTCTAGAGCTGTTACATATAGATTTGTTTGGTCCAACCAGAACATCAAATTTAGGTGGAAAGAAGTATGGTCTCATGATTGTTGATGACTTCACTAGATTTTATTGGATATTGTTTTTATCACATAAAGATGAATCTTTTAAATGTTTTAAAGTCTTATCCAAAAATTTACAAAATAAAAAAGGAATGTCTATTATTTGAATTAGGAGTGATCATGGTAGAGAATTTGAAAATGAAAAATTCAAAATGTTTTATGAAGAGAATGAAATTTTCCATAATTTCTCTACTCCTAGAACTCCTCAACAAATGGAGTTGTAGAAAGAAAGAATGGGACGATTCAGGAAAGGACTATGCTATGTGAAATGAATCTTCCTAAGTACTTCTGGGCAGAAGCTGTGAATACAGCTTGTTATATTTAAAATAGAGTATTTTTGTGACCTTTTTTAAATAAAACTCCATATGAATTATGGAAGGGAAGAAAGCCAAATATGTCTTACTTTCACCCTTTTGGTTGCAATAAACTATTTTGAATACAAAAGAAAAGTTGGATAAATTTGATTCTAAGATCAATTCAGGAATTTTTCTAGGTTATTCAATTACTTCTAAAGCTTATAGAGTTTATAATCTTGTTTCTAAATCTGTTGAAGAGTATATGCCTGTAAAATTCGATGATGACTCTCATCTAGATAGAAGAGACGATTCTGATGATGAAACTCTATCTACTCCTTTAGTTAATAATCCAGACGATTCACCATCAGATGATCCACTTGATAAGGTAGAAGATTTTTCTGAAGATTGTTGGACCCCATTTTCGAAGCCCAACCTCCGGAGTCAAAAACCTTGAGCTTATACTCCTGAAGGGTCATTTGCTGTCATTTCACATTGGTGGCGAGCGCACACTAGTCAAACACAAAAATCATAAGTTGAATTCTTCACAAAAAGGGTAACCCTAAGTCTCTAATTTGTTTTGAAACAAGAAACACCTCAATCAGAGTTCTACAACTCAAGATATGCTTAAAAAGCCTAAGTGTGCACATACTCCAATTATGCTCTCCAACCCGACCCCTCACTTGTTCTAATTCAAACTTCCCCAACACAACTCTAAAAGATATCATTTTTCATGGAGGGATAGATACATGTCTTAGGAATCTATTGGTCTAAGAATCACTTCGATTGGAGGTCGGACGAGGGCGTTATGCCCAAAAGACTAAACCATGTTTACACCCCAAATTGATTTGAACCTATCTTGGCGTGAGTGCCATAACTTTTAATCTAGATGTCAGATTGAGTTTGTTTTGGACCATTAGAAAGAAGACATCTAGAGCTACAATTTTTATGAAAACCACAAAGTCAGATTCTGCCTCTAAGAATGTCAAAAAGCACTATTTGTCCCATGAATGTTCGTTAAACGGACATGCATCAGGTAAAGGAGGCCAAAATGACCCGAGAAGGTCCGTTAAACGGACATGCATGTCCATTTAACAGATATTGACTGGCTAAGGGGTGTTTTTAAACCCGAGAAGGATGTCCGTTTAACAGACATTGGGGCTCCCCAAAGCCTCCAATGCCTCTCCAAAGCCTCCAACCTTCAACCTAACACCATAAACACTTATAATCTTTCAAAATTCATTTATTCCAATCCCAAGACACTTCATAACAACTCAAATACTCAAGTCTAACTCACAAAGTTTTCAAATCTCAATCATCAAGTTCATCAAAACCCCCAATTCTATCAATCACCATAGCTGTCACAATATACAAACCAAAAATAGCATCCCAACTTATAACACTCATATCTCTCCATTCCCTCATCCAAAATTCACAAACTTCATATCGTTGGAAAGATTAAAAGATTTTCTATAACTTTCAAGAAGACAAAATCCATCAATTCTACACAGATTTTTCTAGAATTTCACTTGAATCCTGAATACATTCCTATCCTTATGAAAAGTTAGAACAGAACAATGCAAAGATTTGGAAAGCCATAATAAACCATAATACATATTGATCGCGGCTCGTCGTTCGATCCTAGAATCGATCCTTGGAAACCAGTCAAAAATAATTTATACCAAGGATTGCAATATAGGATGCAACCTCGGGTCATCTCTCTTGTTGGAACCTAATGAAATGGACCTAAGCCAGCCTATATGTCATTCAATACAAGTGAAATTAGCAAGGAAAAAGAGGGGGGGTTTGATTTTGAAAACATTAATAAACTAAAATGCATAATAAAAAGTATTTTTGGGTTTTTGGAATAGAA
>JAOQMQ010000005.1:20364587-20375055 GCA_027563845.1 Erythroxylum subrotundum | reverse complement strand
TTAATCGTAATTCTGAACAGAACAAGTTTTTATTTCAAAAGAAGGAATTATCAAAAAGTTTATACAATTCAACCCCCCTTCTTGTGCTTTGATTATCATTGTACTAACGTGTGATTAACTTATCAGTATGTACCCTACGGTAAGGGGGCGCTACAGGATATATGTGGGTGTTACAGTCAATACATGTATCTTTCCCATAAATTTAGTTAAAGAAAAAATGAAAAAGAAACATAGCCTAAAAGACAAATATGTAGACCTTGTGCCTTTATATAACAAGAAAAAATAAAAAAAACAAAACCTATAAGACAAGTATATTGAAGCCTATGATCCTCCCATACAATAAATAGTAAATTACATGGAAAAAAATGACCATGTCTTAGACCATGTTTGCTATAAAAAAATATATTTAAAAACGTGGAAACATAAAATAAAAACTTTTCATTCTTTTAATTTTTAAAATTATGGTTAACCGTTAGAGGGGAGAAAAAAATTAAAATGATGCCTAGTAGTCATTTTTAAGAAGGAAATTGAAAATAATCCTAACAGCTGAAATTATATTGGAATATCAAGATCATATCTTAGATACTTTCTCTTTTGATTCCTTTTATTCTATTGTTTACATTTTTTGGTTTAAAGGTAATGTGTGGCTTAATATTTTTTATATCTAGATAAGTGAAACCATATTGTTATCTTCAGTAAGGATTGACTTTATTTACTTATGAAAATTTTATTTCTAAGAAATATTTTTACTTTTTAAAGTTGATTTAATTAAAGCTAACAATTAGATCATATTATAATTTGCATGCATATGATTTGAGAGAACCTATTTACGAATGAATCTTAACATTAATATTAAAAATTGTATAAGGTACTAAAGATAGGCCTATATAACTCTTTGTATGGACTAATCAAATAGGTAATTATAACTCAAAAAAGAGTATTTCATCAACTTAGTAAATTTCATCGGTCTAGTTTATAAACCTTTTGAATTTATAGAATCATCAATATAAAGATAATGGTACGATGATTTCTTATCTAGATGTTTTCTCATATCTAATTTATTTTTTTTATAACTTGGTTTTTTTCACTTATAGAATCATAAATATAAAGATAATGGTACGATGATTTCTTATCTAGATGTTTTCTCATATCTAATTTATTTTCTTTATAACTTGGTTTTTTTCACTTCTAGTGGCTTTTCCATCTACTTAGGTATAGTTTCATATTAAAATCCAATAAAAATATTTTATTAATTTACTAATAATAGTAGGAGAAGGCTAGTGCTACGTTATGGGCACTAAAAAAATAATAATACCTTACTCTTAACAACTATATTGTGGTAGGTACAAAGGTCAATCTTATAAAGAGTGCTTAGTCTTGTTTTGTGCTTTTACAAACAAGAATAAATAAGCAATTTTGATTGTAATGAAATAATACAAAAAAAATCTAAGAAACAATGCAAGTTGGTATGAAGAAATTAATAGGAAATAAATATTGTTCTAGTCCACATCCATAATAAGAATTGTTTATTCATCGCCAATATAAGAGTAAATCAATTTATACTTCAAATATTTACCTTCAAAATTAATTCCTTTCCCTTCTTAATCATAGTTAATTAGAAAGATGCTTCTATCCAATTAACCTTACGTATTGACAATGCTAGAACGTATGCTTAAAATTTTTATTGAGTAAATGATTTAAGAATTAGAAATATTGATGAAATAGAATAACATAGAGTCTATAGGGTTGCATTTAATTCGATCAATTTTCCTTCTTAAGATTTAAAGATCTTGAACAATAACAATTTATTAAACCCTAGTTGCTTTATAGATTAAAGTGATTAAATAATTATGAATTTAATATCTAATATAGGAATGGATTATAATAAAAAAAATAAAATAAAAGTCCTTAGGTAGTAATCAATCAATACAATAAAAAAAGATGAACATAGAAAAATAATTGATACTCAATATATAAACTGAACAATGAAAATAAATCAAATCACATGATTTAATACATTATACTTTTCAATTTGTTGACCAGGTGTAGAAGATTAGCCACACAAGGGCCACTAAATGATGACTACGTGGCTGGCCCATTACATTTTTCAATTTATTGACCAAGTGTAGAAGATTAGCCACACAAGGGCCACTAAATGATGACTATGTGGCTGGCCTCATTCTATAGCTACTCAAATCTAATACGTACAAACCAAAGTCGCTATAATGGAATTTGTGTTTTTTAGGCTTAATCTAGATTTGGGGTGGAATAGTAAAAAATTAGAGCTTAAAAATTGAAAAGTGGGAGTCGAACATCATCAAAGTAAGCAAAAAGATTGATGAAGCAAAAGTGATTTAAAGTGGTCATTGAACTTTAAATCTGTCACTTTAGCTCTCTTATCTTTATTATAATGTGAATATTGTATTATTTTTAATTATCTATTTAACCTTTTTTTGGCCTAGTAACTTGGTCTCATTTATTTTATAGATGCTTCGTACGAAAATTTTGTTTATGCCTTGATTGAAGAGGTCCATAATAAAAATAATAATTTTAAAGTTAATTGGGTAATAGGTTCAATTCGAAAAGGCCACACCTAAAAAAATCTCAAACTTAAAATTAATCTTAAAAATAAAAATTTCTTTCTTTCTTTTTCTTTTGTTTTCTTGATATGTAAAATTTGTAATGCATGACTTAAATGGAAAAAAAAAAGATGAAAAATGAGAGACCATAATTCAAAAAATAAAATTGTTTTAATAAATGAGGGTAAATTAATAAAACAAAATGTCCAATTCGTTTAGGAAAAATCAAATTCAAGACTAAATTGTAATTTAAATGGTAAAAAATAAAATCATAAACATTATAAACCTTAGGTATTAAGTTAATAGACCCTAGATATTCCCTCTTTTTAAATCAAATTCTAAAATTTGTTGAATCCCTAAGATCCATTCTAGGAATTTTATCACCACTTTAAGCTCTTGCAAAATATACGCACTTTACATCTATTAATATCAAATTAATACCAAACTTGTTCAAAGCCCTGGGTAGATAATCAAATGAAATGATATTTTGCTTGCAAAACTTACAAACCTAACTTATGATAAAAGTTATGACAATGTGTTGCAGATCCGAACAGCCCTTTTAGAACACATACGACTGACTTGCCGTGAAAAAAGAAATCAGATCTTCTGTCCAGTTTACTCTGTCTTATTCTGTCTCATAGAATCTCAGCCATTTATTTTACGGGACCTACGCGGGCCCTATGTAAACCTACATAAATAAATGGCTGAGATTTATTGGACATAATAAGACACCATAATATTGGACAGAAGATCTGGACTCTTGAAAAAACGTATGTCTTCGTAAAGTAGTCAAACTAATAATGTAATGGTTACGCAGCGGGGCAATAAGAATAACCAAATTGCCTGATAAGAAATGGGTTTACACCTTTTTGGTTTACCAAAACATTGTTTATATAGCAAGCGAGAACAGTGTGTAATGCTGAAAATTAGTTTGCTCCACCATCAAATTTCATTTTTATTTAAAGAAAAACAGAAATTAGTGATTATTCTCATTTACTTGAGTTATAAATCAGTAATTAAACTAACAAAGCATTACATTAAGTTAGAAAAGAGTTTGTTGATGGAGTAACCAAATAGCAATCTTGGTTTAGGTTTAAGTTTGCATTTTCGTAAGAAGGAAAGAATTAAGTACAACTGACACCTCTGAAGCTGCGACCAACTCTACCGGGCCTGTAGCATAGTATGTGTTAACTCATTGGTGGAAGAGGTTTCATGTTTGCTCGAAGAAGAATCCGCGTCCAAGACATCTCTTTCAGCGAAAAAACCTGGCTCTTTAGGCTGAGGCAACGCGATGTCAGTACTCAACATAAGAACCACAGTCGACATGTTGGGTCGATCTTCAGGACTTTGCTGCACACACAAGAGGCCTACACGGATTGCTCGTAGAACCTCAAACTCGATACATGAGCCCTTCAAAGATTCCTCAACTAGCTCCCAGCATCTGTCCTCTCTATGCAGCATCCACGCCTGCATGCGGCTTATTTAAACAACAGTCACCAAAGCTTTAATCTAGTTTATAATGCAAACGACAAGGAAAGGATAATGCTTACATGTCCAAGAAGGTTGAACTTGTGGTCTATATGACTGAATCGCCGATTCTTGCTTCCACTCAATATCTCCAGCACCAAAACACCAAAACTAAATACATCTGATTTTACCGAGAATAGACCATCAATTGCATATTCTGGAGACATGTAACCACTGAAACAAAATCATAAAATATTGTCACAAGTTTACGAAATTCCAAATTGATAGTATTCATCATTCAGAAAGGTACTTACTACGTTCCGACAATTCTGCTTGTATTAGCGCTGGTTTCATCCCCTCCAAAACTCCTAGCCATGCCAAAGTCTGAAATTTTCGGATTCATTTGGTAATCCAGTAAAATGTTGCTTGCTTTTAAGTCTCTATGTATGATTCTAATTCTTGAATCATGATGGAGGTAGAGAAGTCCCCTAGCTATTCCATTCATGATATGGAAGCGCTTAGACCAGTCCAGCACCATGCTTCTGCTTTTGTCTGCATCATGTTATGCCCAAGCAAACCAATAATGGTGAATGGAAATGGGATACTATGCAAGATGATAATGATTCACGTTTTTCATCATCAAGAGTGCATTTGTTAAATTGTGAACTGCATTAGGTGCCAGAATTTTTTAATTATCAGAACAAAAAACCAAATCAACTTTACTCAAAATCAAACGCCTTTTGCAATACAAACCAAAGATAAAGTAGTCTAAGCTTTTGTTGGGCATGTATTCATATATCAGAATCCTTTCCTCATGTTGGATACAGCAGCCTAGAAGCTTCACAAGATTGCGATGCTGAAGTCTGGCATAGCAAATGACTTCATTCTTGAATTGATCAACTCCCTGTCTTGACCTTTTAGAAAGCCGCTTGACGGCAATTACCTGTCCATCTTTTAGTATACCCTAAAATAAAATTTTGATGTATTTGTTAGGAAGTGGAGTACATTCCTAATCCTCTGTCTGTCAAACTTCAGTAGAACAAATTCAAGTGCTGATTTCTATGTAAAGTTGAAAATTCTTTCACCTCTGCAGACTAAGCACCGACAAATATGCATATTTAAACCAGTAAAAAGATTCTAATTGCAAGGAATTTCCTGTTTTTATTTTGGCACCTTGGAATGCTTTTTCCCTTACCTTATAGACTGGTCCAAAACCACCCTGACCAATTATATTGTTAATTGAAAAGCAATTGGTGGCTTCAGATATACTAGCAAATTCAAATAACGGCAGCTCCAAATCTTCATTGGTTGTCTGGTCTTGCTTTGGTCCGTCATCCACTGTGCCTGCATGAAGTAAGAATATTCAGAATCAAATCCCATAACTATGATGTTCTTCTCAAACTAGGTTAACAAGGTGAGGAGTGGCCATCCAAATATTCTTCATAAAAATTTGTGAAAGTGTTTTGAAGCAGGAAAAATAACTGGAGAACTAAAAGGTGAACTGGGCTCATTTTCATTGTTGATTGATGAGAAAGAACATACAGTAGAATAATTTGATAGTTGTTCTTGAGTTCAATTATTCATTTTCAGTATTGGAAAAGGATATGGTATTCATTTACCTCTTCTCCTATGCTTCCTCTTCCTACTGAGGACGTACAAGAATATGCAGAGGGCCAGGAGAAAAGATCCAACCAATGATATGGGAACGACAATAATTTTCGCACGTTTCTTCCCCTCGGATCTTTGATAGTCATCTGCCATTGATAGTTTAAGAAATTCAAAACCTGATAAATCTTAACAGAAAGTTGATAACTTTTTTCAGTTTGCGGCGTGCACAATGCATAACCATCTTTTCATTGTAACTCCTCTGTTTCGACAAATCTAACATGGATATGAGACAGAGAGTAAAGTCATACCCATAACAGAAGCAGCCAGCCTTATATAAATATCTTGTCCATTTTCACTGTACATTCTGATATCAATTAAAGCACCAAACCACAATATGCACCCGCTTCCTCCATTTCTAATATCCGTATTTGCATAGGCTGTACAGGAGCAATTCTTCAAGCAAACTTTCTCACATTCTTCAAGGTTCATCGTCTCATTGGTCCAAGACTGCTGTGTATCTGGCAATTTAATACCTGAGTACTTTATAAATCCTTCTCCATTAGCGCATTCCAGAGGCACCTTCCTAACACATCCATTTGTCCAATCAGCTGCAATCCACTCTTCTGTAGACTTGGGCACAAACCATTTCAAGCATCCACAGGCTGGTGATTTGTTAATGTCACAGATACCGTTTGGGCCACATAAGTCAAACCTGTCACAGTTGTCCATACTTGCGCTCAAATAAACGATCCATTCTTGAGTACGATCAATCCATATGAACCTCTGCAGGCTACCCTGAGGAATTAAAACCATCCTTGAAAGAACTGAACTATTGACGAGTTCATAGTGGTAATATATCTCTTCCTTATTGGAAATGAAGTCAAATTTGTATATTGGATTTGGTTCCAAATTTATCATACCAGAAAATCGCAGTCCATTCCATGGTCCAGACCTGAACTCCACAACTGAATCCCGGAACAAATAGAACTGTGGTAGCCCATTTGGAATAAGCTTATTTATATAATGACCCGTAGATGGATCATCAGGGTTCCTCCAGGATGTCAGGACGCGATTGAGGCCAGTCTGTAGGTTTATGCCATACTTCATTCCAGGCAAGAATGTGTCAGACGGATAATCGAAACTCTGCCACAAAAAACTTTCACGGTCCTTGTCATTTTCATTTCTCACAACAAGATTTCCTGTGTCCAAAAGTTGTGCAAGTGGATTGATTACTGCTGCTGATGAACTCGCTGACCAGACTGTGTCATTAGCACCATTAAGAAGTACAAAATTGCTTTGGTCAACAAACTTTATAACTCCTGAGGAATCATTGAGGGGGTTATTTCCATTGGCAACCCATACTACAGTGAATTTTGAGATCTTCTTGTACCATATTCCCAAATAGCTTTTCCGGGAATTTCCAGGTCTGAAAAAACCCAGCTCAAAGTTCCCACCTGAGGAAACTAGAGTTTCACCGTCAGTGAGAGTTTGAGTTGCCCTAATAACATCCACAGCTGCGGAGATCGTTGAGCTTGACAAAATTATTGAGAAAAGTAGAAGAAGGCCTTGGCCTTGCATTGATATGCTCATGCTTCTCAGATGACTCTTTCTTCCCCTTGCCACAATTAATGGCAGAGAATAACTAAAATAGAACAGTTATACCGTTACTTACGATTATTAGACGCAAATGTTACCGCAGGGTCAATTTAATATATCACAAATGCCAAGATTGCAGTTGTTTTCGTAGAAAAAAGGAGCCAAAAACTTTGAGTTTGATCAGTCACTTGTCGTTCAAAGTCTACCGTATTTTTTTTTAATAACGTGCAGATATGATCTTTACTTATTCCATATTGAATCGTCAAAAGTTTGACTTTATATGGGAAAGGGATAGTGGAAATTTGACAATTTCATTTATGTCATTACTGCGTAACTGCTGATGAGCGCGCGCTTTCGTCTTTCTTCTTTCTACTTTTATTCTACCAGACAAATACACCATTCCATGTTCATAGATGTTCGGAATGTTATGGGTCCAAATAAAATGGAGCCCATAATTTTAAGCCCAATTAGCTTTATCCCACATTGAATAAATACAATTTGGTGGGTGTATATCATGTACATAAATACATGAGTTATGACACAGTTTGATGTCACACCATAAAAGAAAAATAACAACACCATTGGACTATTGCAATTTGGTCCTATTGTCTCTCATTTGGACTAATTGTAATTAAGTACTTTTGAAGGTAGAGACAAGTTTTGGGAGCTTTCTTACACACCATATTGGAGAGCTATGCTGGGTAACTTTCTTTTGTCTATTGGCGGTATTCGTCTAGTTTATTCTAGATTTTGGTGTCTTTGGTTGTCTTTTGCATTATTGTTGTTAGTTGTGTACTTTGTATCTTCTTCTGTTCCGAGATACATTTTGGGTGTGGATTTTACTTGTTAAAAGGAGTAAGGACCGTTGTGTTACCCGTGTATTGTTTGGATACATTTGGTGTACTCATTGATTATAGTGGAGATATTTTAGGACTATGGTCCATCGTGGAATTTGCCTCTCGTCATTTGAGAGGGTGTTACCACGTAAAAATTCTAGTGTTATTTCTTTTACATTACTTGCATGTTTCGACATTATAATCCAGTCGTACAAATTCTTCAAGCTTAAGGAAAAATTATTACGCTTCCGCTTTATTTGTTCATACGTTTTTCCTATCAATCGGCATCAAAGCAATTGGTTTTCTTTTTGGTTTATTGTGCTTGATTAAAGTATGGAGGCAAATTATGGTAATATAGTTAGTTTGAATGGGACCAATTACCACAAATGGAGAGGAAAGATGAAGGATCTACTTTTTGTGAAAAAGCTGCATTTGCTAGTGTTCACTACGCAGAAACCCGAGACAAAATCTAATGAAGAATGGGCATTTGAGCACGAGATGGTTTGTGGCTTTATTCGACAGCGGGTATATGACAACGTCTTAAATCATATTTCTCATGATACACATACCAGAACCATGTGGGAAAAGCTTGAGACCCTGTATGCTTTGAGGACTGGAAATAATAAGTTGTTCTTTCTTGATTAAGCTATGAGTCTGAAGTTCAAGGAAGGTAGTTCTATATCTGATCATCTAAACAAGTTTTAGGGATGTTTTGATTAGTTTTTTGGCATGGGTATTCGATTTGAAGATGAGATAATGGGACTTTTGCTATTACGCACTTTGCCTTATTCTTGGGAAAATCTTTGAGTCACTTTGACTAGTTCTGCTCTCGTTACATTGGAATTAGCAAAGTTTTCCATTTTGAATGAAGAAGATAGAAGACGAACATAAAAGGCATCTACTTTTCAATCACATGTCTTAATTATAAAAAGTAGGGGAGGAGCAAGGAGAGGAATCAGGGACGTAATAGAGGAATAAAGGAAGACTTTAGCAGACTCTTGGTAGTATCAATGACAGATAAGCTAGTACCAAAAATAAGCATATCATCCACATAAAGAGTAATGATCACACAACCATGAATGTCATATTTCACATAAATGCAAAAATCAGCATCACAAACCATGTTTCAAAATCTCACTTTCAAATTTCTGAAGCTACTATTTGGGAGCTTGTTTAAGTCCATATAAAGACTTAACCAACTTGCACACCTTCTGTTCACCAAGCACTCTAAACCCTTCAGGCTGGAACACATAAATTTCCTCATCTAAATCACCATTCAAGAAAGTTGTCTTAACATCCATTTGGTGCACATGAAGCTTAAATATCGAGGCAATAGCAAACAAAATTCTTATAGATGCAATTTTAGTAACAAAAAAGTAAGTATCCAAAAAGTCAAATCCTTCCTTTTGTTTAAAGCCGTTAATCACAAGTCTTGCCTTCAACCTCTCAATGGTTCCTTCAGGTGTTGGAACCCCTCCCAGGTGCAACATGTGTCCGACGTCCCACGTGACACCTGGGCGCGCATCCCACGAGGGAGGAATTCCTCACCACGAAAGTTTACTCAAAACAGGCTTACTTTAATGTCATCCAAACAAAAACGACCTTAAATCAACTTAAAACAAACTAGGTTCACTTACTCCCAAATAGATCTTGATAAATTCACCCAAGTCTTCCTCAATAAGATTGATCTAATTAGGGCCCAAAAATTAAATTTGAATTCTTGGTTAAAAAGAAAATCCAAGCCTCTAGGTCAAATAACATCAGAAAACTCCTCAATCGGATCTCTGAAGATCGAAAAATCGCCCGAAAACGAAAATATAATCAAACACTTCCAACTAATCGTCGCACTTTGATTTAATATTTAATTCTCTGAAAATATCAAAAACTTTAGATTTATGTGAAGGCATAGGTAAATTTCTTAGAAAATCAACGTTTCAAAAATCATGAAAGATTCCGAGATCAAACGGAAGAATTTACAACAGGAGAGTGGAAGTAGGTGGGATGAAGGAAAAGAGGAAAGTCAGAAAATATAAGAATATTTTGAAATAAGCCACCTGAAATTTTGAAAATGCATATCTCTTCACACTGAAATCTGAAATTGACAAAATTGGTGCCATTGGAAAGGTTACAAAAAGCTCTAAAAGTTTCTAGAAGAAGTTATAAATCATAACAGTCTCCAAAAGGGTTAAAATTCCAATTGAAGGGGCTGTTCAAAAAGTCCATTTTAAAAAAAATAGTAACTGAACTTTGAAAATTCATATCTTTTGACACAATAATCGAAAAGTGTCGCAGTTTTCCTCGATGAAAAGATAAGAAGGTGCTTTACAACTTTCATGAAGAAAGTAAAAATTAATTCAATCATTAAAAGGGGTAAAAATGCAC
>JAOQMQ010000005.1:20333762-20344055 GCA_027563845.1 Erythroxylum subrotundum | reverse complement strand
TTTAAAGATGTTTTAGATTCAATTATATTTATCAATAATTATTATATTTAATTTAACAACAAAAGTTAAATACAATTATTAAGTAAAATTAGATTATTCATTATTTTATTAATAATTAATTTTAATTAATTAAATATGTAATATTAAATTATATTATTCATAATTCTTATTAAAATAAATATATTGGATAATTAAATAATATATATAGTTGATATTAAATCATATTACGGAAAAAAGCATAAACAGAAAAAAAAATACTTTTTATGATTTTTATAATTTTTAAAAACCGGAAGAAACTAAAATTAAAAATAGAAACAAAAATTCAAATAAACAGATTGTTTTTACTAAATTTGAAAAAAAAACAAAAAAATAAAAATAAAAATGAAAACACATAATCCCTTAAAGTTGACAAAAATTGGAGACGTAGATGGTGGCCAGATGATCTAGAATACTTTTGAATATGGAAAGCCAAATAATGATTTTTCCTATGAGAAAGTAACTTATAATCCAATACAATTAATCAATTATTTATAGTTTTGTATAATTAATTAATTAATTAATATATAAAATAAAGTTTATAAGATAAATATACATTTTTTGTAATAACAAATTTTGTATGTCTTCTTGAGGAAAAGAAAATGCCCATTGTCAAGGTGAGCGTGGTTTTTGACCCAAAAAAATAAAAAAGGTGAGCGTGGAAACACATAAACTTTTGAATGAAAATAAAAAGAATATATAAATTCTATTGCTCCGAGAAAAGCATAAAAGAGGGCTTAAATGGTATGATCCCTTTGTTGCCGCGGAAAGAAAGACACGTTCTCATAATTCTTGGTCTGTAAAGATATGTTTTTAGGTGCTATATTTTATTTTCTCATCACAAATGAAATAACGATAAAACCATAATTATAAAATTTATATTATGTTTATATGTTATCTTTAAATTATTTATAATCATTATTTTATTTAGGTTAGATATTAATGGATCATAAAATTAGCATATGTTAAGTTTTTTTCTTACAAAAAAAGTAGTTGATCTTATAAATTAAGGTATGGAGATACTTAAACAAGTATGTGAATGCTTGAACTGACCCTAATTGAGAATTCTATTTGAAACATTACTATGTCTTTGAAAATTTTCATATTAATAATTATATAAATGATTATTTGACTTGAGATCTTTAAAGTGAAATTATTTTATTTTGATACTATTTATGACTTATTTTTATTAAGGGTGACTCATTGATAATAGTTAGATGTAACTTGAACCATGTGTTGGATAATTTTGTCCTTTTCTATAAAGTTGGACAACTATTAATTACATTTTTCGGTTTTTAATAAATTATAAGTTAAGTTACGTAATTTGATCCAGATAAAGATAATAAAGTGACCCAATAAATGATCTAAATCAATGGGTCAAATTCTGGGTGAAAAATGAATCCCAATTAGTGTGAACCAGACCCATATCGGCCTTGTGATGAGGAAGCCTGATATGGAAACTATATATAAAGGTTAAGGTCTCTTGCAGTTGCTCATATCAATCCTAAGCATAATGATTCTCTGACCCGTTAAGAGAGCTTACGTTTAGAGAAAACTGTAGAAAGGCTTAGCCCATGTCTCGGAGAGGAGTTTCCGTAAAGACGGAGGTGGATTCGCTCTCGTTTCTTTATTTTTTCCCCTTTCACGTTTGATCCAGGATACGTAACTACCTTTCACGTTTGATCCGAGATACGTAACTAAGGTACCGTTACGTATTACACGTGGTATCAGAGTGGTGACGTGATTGTGCAGTTAAAAACGAAGATTTTTTGATTTTCTTTGCATAAGGTTTTTGGAGATTTAACTTCTGTTTCTCGGATTTTTCTTGCTTTTTATTACATGAAAGTAGTATACATGTGTATAGTCTTGAGAAACAGGGTGAAAACGAGCCCGGGAGCGCGAAAAATTGTCTCCGAACTCGCCAAAAATTGCAGATTTCGGATAGCTTGAGAGAGACCGTTGGATGCGTGTAGCACACATGCCGGACAACGCACAGTATGCCCTGCCACGACATGCGCGATTGACGTCTTGCTACAGTATTTTTCAAAAAAACAAACACAAACAAAAATTTCAGATTTCCCATAAGGGTGCACTGGGTGTTTTGGGTCAGTTTCTAGGTCCGAGAAATTCATAAAGTAAGTTTTCCATTTTTCTGGATTTATTACATTAGTAACAAATTAAAGTTTTACTCCAAAAAAGGAATTAAGGTATTCTGAATCCGATTTTGAGTGAATTTGCGTGCTTCGGACATCACATGAGGGAGATACTTCAAGTTTTTGTATATCAGGTCTTATATTCGGTGCTCGGGATTGCATTATAGTTGATCAGAAAAGGAATTAAAAGATTCAGACGTCATTTTTGAGTGAATTTTCAGGCAACGAACTTGCCATAAGGGAGATACATGAGGTTCTTATGTCTCGGGTGGTCAGTTTAGTGTCCTGTGATGCACGATAGTCACTCTATTGAGATTTTTCTTTTACGAAAGTCTCAAATAAAATTTTCAGAGAATGTCTTCAGCACGACTGTGTGACAATGAGATTGTGCATTATGATTTTTGCATTTTTGATGTTACATTGTCACATACCATATGCCCATAGAATGTGAGGATAACATAAAGATGTATCTCTTGTGTTTGTGGACTTTTTGAGTGTTGATGAGGATGTAGTTACCACAGTGGCCTTTCAAGTCAATATTTTGAATTGTTCTCCTTACACGTTAGGGGATGTCTCTAGTCTCATGTTTGGTTATTCTACTCGTAGTTGTTGGCCTTACATGAGATTTTGAGATGTGCATAAAGGCATTGGATAGAGGAAAGTCGTTGTTTGAATGATCTATTCGCCCACAGGTGTCAGTGTCATAATAGTTGATGATTGATCGCTTTTATGTGAAGGTCTAGTTGCATATATTATGTATTCAGCCCATAGGTGTTTCATAATATGTGTGACCGGATTTTTAGTAAAGATACTATTAATGGCTTTGAGAATCACTGTTGTCCTACATTTGTGCTGATTTAAATATTATCATCTCAAGTCACCTTTTCAGTCAACAAAATCAATGTCACCATTGAAACCTTGACCTGTTTCAATACAAAGAAGTGGGCGGAGGATGTATTGAATGCTATGGAGATAGCTCAGGATAGGCCATCTCCATCTAAATCGATGAGCTTGAAAACTCATAAAGCAGCTTATGAAGCATAGGATCAGTCTAACAGATTATATCTAATGACCATTAATAGATCCATTCCTAACCATCTACTAAGTGGACTTTTGAACATAGACATAGCGAAGGAGTTTCTTGATAATATCTCACAGAGGTACACAATCTCACCTAATGTTGAGACAAGTGCCTTGATGAAAGAATTATTCTCCATGTGGTATATACAGGAGAAAGGGAGTAATGGAGTACATATCGAGAATAATTCATCTTCAGAGTAGATTGAAGATGTTAGGACTTCAATGCTTTGATAGCCCATTACAAAGAGGGTTAATATTTTGTATTTAATGCTTCTGTTGTACAATTTTTTTTTAATGCAAAATAATGGTACAACTTTCTTGTCATATAGTTTGCATAGAATATGTCTTACCCCGAATTAGATAAATGCTTCTTCATATCTTACTAAACAAGTTATGAAATGAAGGGTCCTGATGAATGAGAAGTTATTCATGGTGTGGCATAAAAGTTTAAGCCACATTTCCAGAGCTAGGGATGAGAGATTAATCAAGGAAAGCATTTCTCAATTCTAGATTATGATGATCTGGGAACATGTGCTGACTGTTGCAGGGATAAGTTGACTAATAAGGACATTGAGATCAACTCATACTTCTGACTTGTTGAGTCTGATACATAAAGATATCGATAGACCTTATATAGTTGGATTGTGCAATTTTAAATGTATTCTGACATTTATTGATGATTATTCCCATTACAATTATGTGTTCTTGCTTAAAGACTGAAGGTTGAGAACTAATTGGGAAAATTCATCACGATAGTCATATTTGACTGTGGAGGAGAATATCATGGCAAACATGGTGTTTCAAGACTTTAAAAGGTCCGTTTGCTAGATATTTAGAATTAGTTGGAATAGTGAATTAATTCACTATGTCGAGTAATCCTGAACAAAATGATGTGTTGTTGAAAGGCATAACAGCACCCTAAAGGACTTGAAGAAGTCAATGCAGAACATGACTAATTTACCTAATTATCTAAAAGCTTAAAAACTCAGCCTTGCACACATTCATATATGAGGCTGCTCTACTGAGGAAGTATAATCCTTGTAAAGAAAGATTGCATGGTCGTTCCATTCATTGCTATTTAGTAAGATATCTAAACCATTTTAAGGCTACATGTTTTATTGTAAAGAAAGAGGGGCCAGAATAGTGGAATCACAAATAGCTAAGTTTTCGGAATGCCATGTCTATAATGATGGTGGGACCATTGACCCTTCAGATGACAGCATGGCGTATACTACAGTTATCATGTACTCGCTACTCATACAGTTAGATCTAGTGATCTAGGTCTTTGTACAGTGCCTGTACAAGAACAGGAACCCATACTTGTAGACATAGAGGTTCTTGGAGGCAGTGGCGGAGCCACAATGGGGGCAAGTGGGGGCACTTGCCCTTGCCCCCACTTGCCCCCAAAAGTTTTCCCCAATGTTTCCAAAAAATTTCATGTAAAAAAATTATTATGGTAAGTTTTGCCCCCATAAAAAAAATTACTTCCATTAAAATTTTGCCCCCGTTAAAAATAAAATTTTACCCCCACTCAAAAAAATTTCTGGATCCGCCCCTGCCAGTGGCGGATCTACAATCCCACTTGCCCCCACTGCCTCCAATAGATTTCTTTTAAATTTTATTTTTTAAAGTTTTGCCTCCTTAAAAAAAATAAAATGTTATTTCTATTAAAATTTTATTTTTTCCCTTGGCCCCATTAAAAATAAAATTTTATCCCTATTAAAATTTTGCCCCCACTCAAAAAAATTTCTGGATCCGCCCCTACTTGGAGGTAGAAGATCTAATAAAGTCAAGTAAATCCACTAGAGTGAGACGACCTGCTATCCCATCTGATTACATAGTCTATCAGGTGTAAAAGACTATGCTATTAGACATGTTATAGATCCAATTACTTTTACAGAAGCTATTTCTGGACCCAATGTGGATGTGTGGTGGGATGTGATGTATGACGAGATGCAAACTATGAAGTATAGTAAGGTTTGAAAGCCAGTTAATTTGCATAAGTACAGCAAACTCGTCAGTTGTAAATGAAGTTTTAAAACCTAAAGGATTTCAAGATAAAGTTTAGCGGTTTATGGGCTCGCTCTGCATTTTTTGGTTTTTCAATAAATTATTGTTTAAGTTATGTAATTTGATTCAGATAAAGATGATAAAGTGGTCTAATAAATTATCTAAATTAATGGGTCAAAGTCTGGGTAAAAAATGGATCCCAATTAGTGTGGGCCAAACCTATATTGACCTTGTGATGGGGAAGCCCGATATAAAATCTATATAGAAAGGTTAAGATCTCCTGTAGTTGCTTATATCAATCGTAAGCATAAGGATTTTCTAACCCATTAAGAGAGATTATATTTTGCGAAAATTGTAGAAAGACTTAGCTTGTGTCCCGGAGAGGAGTTTCCATAAAGACGGCGGTGGATTCGCACTCGTTTTGGCTTCAGAAAGCCCATTTGAAGTTATGGAGACCAAAATCAGGTATTTCCAGATTTCTTCGTTTTTTCCCTTTCACGTTCGATTTGAGATACATAACTAAGGTACCGTTATGTATGACCCCATATAGAGGTAGTTGAGTGATCAATTTATGATTTATCACCTTAAAGTGATTAGGTAGAATATTCAACTATTCGCGATAAGTATTGATTCGGTAATCATTGACTAATGTAGAATGACACTTTAAAAATAGTTTCAAATTGTATTATTTGAATCACTTATTAATAATAAAAAACTAATTTGATTGGATGACAATAGAGTATATATTATTTTCATACTTTATCTCCAATCGAAATATTGTGTGAAAAAATGATTGAATAATATAAAAAAAATCATGCATTAATCAAAACCACTTTGAATTATTTGGTAGTTATAATGCATTATTAAACGTCAATCTTGATCTACATATATAAATTATTTAATTAGAGAATTAAATATAAGTTAAAGAAGTTTAATATATATAATTTTAGACATGATTTGTAGTTATAATTTATATCCATTACCAACATATTTATGAATATAATAGGTTGTATACAAAGAACAGTTGAAACGAAAAAAAAAGTCATTTAATCAAGTTAAACTTTAATGTAATATTTGAGGAACTTTATGGTTAAATATTATATAATTAATAAATAAAGATCAGTACAAGATATTAATTCTTATTGGGCGCAACTGATATTTAATTAGAATTAATTGTAATTCTAATTAAGAATTAATTGAAATTAGAATTTTATTTATATTAAATTATTAAAATGTTCAAACCCTATTACAAATAAGTTTAGGTTCTAAAAGAACTAATATTTTTTGTTTAACTCTCTCTCCAATACTTATAAAGTTCTTTCAACATGTTCATATTGATATTATTAGAGGTTAAATATGTAAATGGTTTAAAAGAAATGACAAAAATCAAGTTATATAATAATGTACAATTTACGATTATGCTTATTCTGTTTATGTATTAAGCATATTATACAATTTAAAATGATTTTATTTTTGAAAATTAAAAGAATCTTATCTTTCACAGTGTAAAATTTTGTTCCAATTTTTCAATAAGAGTGACATGTTAATTTAGTTTTATAGTTAATCTTAATCCTAAAATGATCTAAAATTTAACCAGTATCCTGAAATCCAAGTAAGCTCATCTATTTAAGGACCACAAAGATATGAACGTGAAATATATGATTATGAAACGAGCCTCTTTGCAAAAAATAGGGTTGCAATAGTTCTATATTGAAAAGTAGATTTATCTGTTCTAATTAAGAGAAGCAGTTGTAATTTTCAATTGTGTTCTAGAATGAGTTTAGAGCAATAGTTACTTTCTTGTCAAAGAATATGTATAAAACATAAACTGGCAGAAATATTCACATTTGTTGGGTTGCTTTCTTTCAAGCCACGGTCGGGCGATGTGATACGTGGATAGCATTTGTGGAATTGGAAGAAAAATCAACTTCGCCGGCTTCATAAATGTTTGAAATCAATTTTCTCTATGAAATTTATCTGCTCTCTTAGTAGCCACATATTCTATTATGACTTTGGACTTTAAAACATTGACTTGACCTGAGGAAAAAGAAAATTTGGAGATGAGGTTAATGGGGACCTAGGTCTGGGTACCTGCGCTATCTCGCGAGTATCATATCACAATCACAAATTTATTCCTGAATTTTTGACGTAAATATGACGATGCTTTGTTGATGATGAGTCGGATTGGCTCATGAAACGTCTTCGCTGTAAACAGTGCCAATGAAATCACAACTTGATTTTGTTTTTAAAAAATAAAGATCATTCCTGCAAGTGCAACCGAAGATCTAATTATATGTTTTTCAGTCAAGAGTAGACTGAAGGTTTCTGTGAGTTTTCTTTCTTTAATTCGCGTTACGTTATCTGCCTACCTTTTAATGTTGTAAAGAAGTTAGGCAAAAATGATGCTATCCTTAAAAGTAGGTTATGACGTTTCAGCTATCAATAGCAACATTTTAGGTTGGTGTTAATGAAGTTTTAAGACAACTGGAATTAGAAAAACCAATAATTTAATAACAGATAAAATTTTAAGGATGTGCAATAAATAATTCACGCCCGATCTTTAAGCGTGAATGAGAATAACCCCATCTTGGCTTTATCATCTCCTAACCCATTATACCTAAACGTGTAGCACATCTCCAAAACAAACACTAGGATCTTTATTGGCCAGTCCATGAAATCCGACAATAGTTTGCAGTATGTTCAACAGAGTTATTTTAATCTCAAAAGTATTTTTTTTTGTATCGGTAGTCTTTTCTCCCCAGCTGTTTATTGGTTTTATATCCTCTAAAATATCTCCAAACATTGCACGATACTAGATTTTCGATTTTATTCTTTTTTTTAATCTGCTGTTAGCTTAATTTCCTACTGATGTTGGGTCGTTTCCGGTCTGCTATGCTACGTTTCGGATTGTCTCCTCTAGCTACTGCGTTTTCTCCTTTTTGTCTATTGCGTTTTGCTACTTCTTATTTACTGTGTCATTTTGCTTTCTTATTTGCTTCGGCCTTTGGGCTAGACCATTGCTGGTCTTGGGTTTGGTTTTCTTTCCACGTTCTAGAATTTTTTTTTTGTTGGGCTGTTGGTTCTGCTATTGTTTTCTTCTAGTGGGTTGTACGCTTAATTATAGACTTTCGTTTAAACCGAACTTCATTTTGTGTCAGATATTCTTCTAGATTACTTTTCTTAAGTCCACCAAATTTATAAAAAAATATTTAACACAATTTAAACCCTTTTTTGAAATAAAATATAAAATTAAATAGCTTAAATAATTAATAAAAAAATGCAATTATTTAACCCAAATATGCTAAGTAAATAATATAAAATAGGAGTGTAAATTATACTATAATTTCTACTTATCACATAAAGTCATGAAAACTGGCATCATCTCAAACTGCACTAGATGCTAACTTATATCTTTTTTTTTCCAAAAAATTGTAAATTAGATTAAGTCATGAAAGGCAATAACAATTGTTGTAAGTATAAACTATCCTATCAAATGGGTTAACAAACCACAATGATGGTATTACAAAGAATCAAACACAAATATACATGCTAATCATTAGTCTCATACTAACATAAGACTAAAGCTAATTTGCATATTATCTTCAAAGGTAACAAAATGTAACTTGATTGCTTTGATTGTTTCCTGTATATCCTTGAAAGTTGTTTCTCAATGTCTTTGAATATTATCATAGTCTTTTCATCCCATACAACATGTATTGGATATGACATTGTTATGGAGAGGCACCATTGCTTTGTTTCATCATGCATGTTTAAAGTTGAACACCAAGCTACAATATGATACCATTCATCTGGTGCATCTTTTAACAAACATCCTTGAGTTATATCCTTCCAAAAAGGATGAATGAATTGACATCTGAATAATAAGTGAGTAATACTTTCTTGTTGTTGCTTGCATAAAACACATCTATTTAGAATAGCTATAAACTTATTCAATCCATCAGTTATAGGTAATATGTTCTTGATTACTCTCCACATTGTGATTGAAGCTCGAGGTATCATATACTTACACCAGACAAGTTTATTCCATGCTACCACATTTTCCTACTCTTGAAATAGCTTTTTCAGGTCAAATTGGTGAATTTATCATTTCTAGACAAATTCCACCAATTAACATCTACTTTGTTTTCCTTGAGCTCATTGTTATTATTCTGATTATACAAATCAGAATCTTGAATCCTTGATAAAATTCAATTTTTCGTGCAAGAGCGGATGACCTATAACATTCTTACCGATCCTTGGTCAGCCGGTTGATCAATCTGATCACCTAGAGCAGATGACCTATAAGAAACAATAACATCAATTATTATCTGCATTTCTAATAATATTTCATGCCTAACATTCCTATATGTCCCAACAGATGCCAATCATGCTCTAATACCACCTAAATGTAGCGCCCTTTTACTGCAGGGTACGCACTGGGATGCCCAAAGGTCATTCTGGTACATATCCTACGATAAGGGCGAGCTACGTTCGATCACTACACTCACTTCACATGGCATCGTATCATTAATCACTTATAAAGCATTAATAGAAAATCAAAATATTTTTAAACCAGCTTTTTCTCATTTCATTTCTTAAAACCGAAAGTCTACATTGCGTCTTTCAACCGTTACTACATGTACATCAACAAAACCTAGTACATAAGTACACATGAAAGAGAAAAATATATCAAATCTATCTAAGTCATCCAAAAATCTCAACTGACCGACCTTTGAGCCATGACTTCTCTTGCCAAAACACAATATACATGGCAGTAGAGCCTCTCAGTAGCTAAAGTCGTCTCTCAGTCCTGAAAAGACAACGTTACAATTTTGGTGAGCTTTGCGAACTCAATGAGGCAACCCTAAAATCCATTGGGTTCTCCTAATCCAGCTTCTTCCAACATAAACCCTTTTCGTTCTCTACATTAATCCCTCTTTCCTTTCTAACTCCTTCTTCACAACACCACTCATTCCTTTAATAGAGAAAAAAGAAAAGATGGTTAACCTACCTT
>JAOQMQ010000005.1:20241658-20255026 GCA_027563845.1 Erythroxylum subrotundum | reverse complement strand
AATTTCTTAGTTTTCCATTTATTTTTTCCCTTTTATTTTTTTCCATTTATGAAGGCTACTATTACCATGCCTACATCGAGACTAAAGATTTAGGTTGCCTTAAAACTAAAACATTAGAGATAATCCCTTAAACCTTCCTCCAAATTTTACGTTATTAATATCAGTTAGTAGAGTCCCTAGCCTCTATCTGTTATCAGCAAAATGTGATATGAACCTTGCAAGTAATTGTTAGTAAGTAGCTATTGAGGCTAAGATTAAGGTTTGGAACTATCATTATGTCATGCCTATTAGGCTAGAAGAGATGACTTTACATTTTATGGGATTAGATTCTCCATACAAGTTCATAAGTTCCCTATAATGATGCACATAGTCAATAGAGTCATGCATGCCATTATAGGTATCAAGGGTTCACTTAAATCTGATTGGTAGTGCTTTTAGTAAGATGTTAAGTACCGGGGGGCTATCAGCTATCATGGTTTATCCCCATACATCGTACTCGATTAAAAAGAAAGTAATGTTGTAAGGTGTGGATGGAGCTTCTATTGATGGTGGTTATGCGGAGTGAGTTCAATTCTTTGATTTGCCTATTGCCTCCTTTAGAGTAATTATCTCACTTATTCTTACAACATCATAATTTTGATTTTTGGTCCCTAGGCTACTTAAGGATGCTACGGGATTCTATGATGTTAGTTATTTCAATGATATTTACATAAAGGTTGATTTCATTGGTGTCTATTGTTATGTCTAAGTATTATGATGAATTAATTGTTTTGAGATATTCTCGAGTGGGAAGATTAAAAGTTTTAATCAGATTCTCACATACAATGTCAAATGATGTATGCTAAATTCGTGATAAACCTGTTGAACTAATCTCAACTTGGAAGACCTATAAAAATTAACTAATAACAGGCTAGACTGTTCTTGATAGAGACACTCTAACACTTAAGTTAGTAAAACTAAAGGTTCATACGTATGCAAAAAGGTAACTAATTGTACGTAATGATTATGGTTATGAGAACTTATATAAGCAATCTTCTTTTGAAGTATAGTTGGACTCTAACTATCCTCATTATAATTAAATCTAACTTCTACTAGTTAACTTAGTTGGTATTTGATCAAAATTTTACCTTATCCTATGGTTGAATTTTCTTGATTGAACTTATTATTTTTGGATAATTTGACCTTTAATATGAGTCTGAAACATACAAGACTAAAAAAGATTGATGGGACATGTTCAATGAACTTTAACTCAATCTATACATTAGGGCTTAAAGGTATAGGTGAAGATGGATTTGCTGCACCTTTAAGTACCCACTCATTAAGAAGGATGATCTCTTTCCATTTTATTGACTTTGACACCAAAATATTGGACTTTGTCAAATCGGTTTGTAAAAATGGTATTTTACCTTTTTGACTATGTATTAAGGCTTTGGAAGAAAAGGGTGTATTCACAACTTTATAATATATTTTACATATTAATAGTAAGGAGATTTATCATGTGTTAATTATGTGAGTCTTTATTTTCAATACCAAAGCATCTAAAATAATTTTATCTCTTAAGAAGAATGATCGTGTGTTGATTCTGTGAGTCTTTATTTTCAATAGTAAAGCATCTAAAATACCTTTATCTCTAAGAGATATTGTTAGATTTGGATCAAGGATTTAAAAATTAGCCCAGACCGACCAGTTCAACACGATAAAGTATAAACTGGGTAGTTTTCTGGTCCAGTTCCTATTTATAATCATTATAACAAAAAACTGGTCGGTTTATTACTTAACCCTCCATTTGTTCTTGAACCGTAAGTAAGAAATAAATGTTAGCCTAATCTCATCTTCTTCACTATTCTTTTTTATTTTTCAGACTCTATGTATGACCAAACTTCAATCTCTTTTAAAGTTTATTCTATCTTGAAAGCATATTCAATCTCTATCTTCGATCCAACTCAAACTCTTTGTATACCTCTTTAGTTTTGTACCTTTTGCTCAACCTATTCAATAATAAATAGAGAAGACGTAAGATTAGGGGTTTTTTTGCTTTCACTTTTCAGACTTCCATCAATGTAACGAATAAGGTATTTCTATTTTCATACTTTAATCTTCTTTCTTTTTGTTTCATCTTTCTTCCGTGAGTCTTTGATTCGTTATTTTACTGGTTTATTATTCATGATTTATGAATATGTTTCTAAGGTATCCATTTACAAGTGTGGTGAGTGGCTGTATTCAGACAAGATCTGGTCCGGTCGGTTCTGCGTGGTCTCTTGCAAGGATCGTTGCGAGATTCGTCTGGATGATCCCAACACTAATGGTCTTAAATTATTCATGGAAGATCTTAATATCAAGGGTGAAATGTTTCATTTTGAGTTCCAATCTGCTTACCATAAACAGAATAACTTCAAGCTTCTCTTAAATATTTGATTACAAGTTCCAACCTGCCTACCATAGATTGAATAGCTTCATGCTTCTCTTTATCTTTTGATGATTTGAAAATGCCAATGATGAAAACAGGTGTTTTTCATTGCATAAAGCATCAAATTCGACTTTGTCAGAAGCACTATATGCTCGTGAACAGAGCCACCCTATGGTTTACTAGCATAACTTGATGCCACCTTCTTGTTTTTCTTCCCAAATCCATCAAGTAAGACATTTAAATCACTAGTAGCTAATTTCAGGTCTTTGACATAAATCCCGATTGCTAAGACATGCTTCTCGCCATTAGATGACCAACCCACTATAGCTGGAAGAGCATTAACTCCTAACTTCTTTACCATTGGATCACCAACATCATGGACCTACATAAACATTTTTAGTGGTTATCTCATCCATGATGAGATTCATGCAAATTTTCCTTTTTCAATAGTTCTAATTGTTTCCTAATGAAGATAAAACTATAGATCATATCATGTTTTTGAAGTTTTGAATTCAAAAATGTTGTTTCTAAAAGCGGAAGCGATTCTACACTATTAACATTGACTGAATTTGTTGTTTTTGTTAGGTCTCTAAAATTTGACTAGATCTCTGAATGAATTATCATTGACAATGTTAATTCATTCAGAGATCTAGTCAAATTTTAGAGATCTAACAAAAACAACAAATTCATAAAAGAATAGTTACATACCTCAACATCATAGAACTTGAATCGTTTATGACATAAGTCACTAAGGACACGCCATATTATTGGTGTATCTTTTTTAGTGGATAGAAGCAAAACTATGGGTTATTTTCCTAACTATGATTCATGATTTATGAATATGTACCAAAAAATATTAATTTTGTTGAGTTTAGGTTGTGATTGAAATTGGATTGTTGGAGGAGAATTGAGAATTATAGGGTTGATATATTGATTATCTTTTATTCTTTTCAGTTTCAAATTGATTTTGCTAGGTCTGGGTTGCTACTGAAATAGGTTTGCCAGAGAAGAATTGAAGATTATGGGGTTGTGACATTTATTATCTTTGATTCTTTTCAAATTTAGTTTGTTTTCCTTATTCATCCCAGAAGAGTATATATTCCGTTGATGTTAGCCACTTAGCTTCTGCAAAACTATAGTTAATTTGTATATAATTTTTTGGCTTTTAGCTTATGCAAAACTCTAATTCGGTTTAAGACTTAAGGAAGCACATGTTTTGATTTTACTTTGATTTTAAACCTTCAATGAAGTTTTTGGGACTAGTTGAAGTTGACGATAGTGGAATAGGACTTGCAAATGAAATGGTTAAATGTAAATATGAAATTTCTAGCAGTGAAAGAAACCATGTTATCCAATAATAATTATTTTTTTAATTTTTCTTATATAAGATTCAAGGGAAGTTGTATTTCAAGGACATATAATGTATGTAAGCCAGTATTCTTTAATCTTGTCTTAACTCGCAATAAATTGATAATTGCAAAATTATAAGTAGAAACATGTAAAGTGTAAAGTGTGAAACTAAAGATTTGTATTTATCATTTAGCGGTTATGACTTATTAAGTATTTGATATATGGTAATAAACTAATAGATCAACATTTATAAATTACAATAACAAATTGTTATTTCTTTAAAGTCAACATAAAACAAAATTATGTAAGTAATCATTTATTTAAATGTTTTTAGTTATTATCTTGATTTTCTAAAATAGTTATACCATATCTTTTTAACTATGTTAGATTTAGGAATATTTATCAAGTGTATTAACTGAAAAACTAAGGCATTTTTTTACTCGTTAAAAAATAAAATTTACAGTAAACATTTCATGTCAAATATAATTTATTTAGTAGGAGAAGTATTTTTTAAAATTTGTTGCATTCTTAAAATGTCTAGATCTTATAATTGCATGCAAAACTTGCAAATTTATTTTTCTGATATTTTTATGTTAAAATTATAATGAAAAATATGGAATCATTAGAAACAGAGTCGATGGTTAGTTGATATCTAATTTTGATCTTATTTAATATTAAAAGTTTAATATATTACAAAATTATATTAAAGAATAATTTAATACATTACTAATTTGTAATTTATTTGAATGCAATAAAATAAAGAATGTTGAAGAATTTAAAACTTTTGACAATAATGAGACAAAACTTTTCTCATAAATACTATTTTGATTTTTATGATTATTTTAAGTTTTATATTAGATTCATATTTAGTTTGAATTATTAGATTTGATTTATTATTAGTTTATTATATAACATTAAATATTGGTGTATTCTTTTTAATTCAATAATATTTTATTTTTACTTCTTGTTGATTATATACTAGTTGAACCTTTAAATCTTAAACATTTTCTTTGACAGGTTCAATATTCGGTCCGGTTTTTAAAATATTGATTTGGATATCAATTAAAGGAAATGAGTATAAATAAATCTTGAAAGTCACATAACTTATCATTTCTTAATATTATTAATATTGAAATGTTTAGTCTCTCTTTAACAAGGGATTTATCCTACTTGCACTAATCCTATATAAGTACATTTGAAAATTTTCTCTTTAAGCTTATTCATTGAATTTTGAATTAATAAGTAGATAACTTCAAAGGGGTTTAAGAAAAGAATTTATTTTAATAGTATAATCTATGCCTTAAAATTATTGATAAATTTAATCTTTTTACATTTTTTAAATTTTCAATTATCAATAAAATTTTTAATTATTATTTCAAAAGAATACATCATTCGCAAGACCAAAATTAAAAAGACGTGAGCGAGCCCTCACACCATTACAATTGTTGCAGGGATATTTCGTTTGTATTTCCAGCCGGTACCACAAACCATAAATCACCGAAAGCGAAGCAAAACCCTCCCTCCAACTTCATGGATCTTATCTGCAACGCCTACTCTAACTCTTCAGATGACGAAACCGATTCTCAACCCAGAAGCCGACCCGGATGCCGGACCACTATTTTCCCTCCGTCCAAGCGATCCAAACCTGACAAGCCGCCCATCTTTCAAAGTGAGGCTCCGATTCCGGGTAGATACATATCTAAGCGAGAACGCGCTCTTCATTCTCAACCCGCTCCAGGCCCGAGTCCACCCATCGCCACTTCACCCGGTAATAATTTATTTTCCTTCCCTGAAACAATGATCGTAATGCTAGAACGGAGCTCCATCTAGAAATGATTCTTGTGAAAGTTACATCCCCCAGAAGTCTACTTATGTAATCAAAGCTCAGAGCTCCATTTTGGTAGATTTTTTATATTGTTGACGAACATGGCAGTTACTCCAAGAGAATTATCTATTCACGAGAACTAAAGTTAGTAAGATAAAAGTTATTTTTTCTATATTGTCGAACGGTTGATATTTTTAGTTCACTGGAGAATGGCCGTTTGCGCGAGTCTATGGATCTCTCTCTCTCTCTCTCTCTCTCTCTATGAGTGTAAACTAATTGTATTAGTTTTGGGTTAATCTTCTTCTTACATTGCAGGAATTTTATTTATTGTTGGGTCTCTTTTGTTCTTTAGCATTTATAATGAATACCGATACCTTCATAATCATCTTCTTCTTCTTTTTTTTTCGTCATTCCTTTCCTTTTTGACAAGTAAAAGGATTCTACTTCAGTAGCTAAGTTTTCTTGTTGTTCAGTTGTGGGAAGCATTACAGACACAAAGCTACCCCATGAAGTCATGGCATCTTTAAGGCAAGCAAAGAGTCGCTCATTGCTAAGTGAAATACCTAAAAGGCTATCAGTAGCCTTGTCTGGCCATACCAAAGCTGTCAATGCCCTAAATTGGTCTTGTACTCATGGTATCCTCGCTTTCTTGACATATTATATCCTCTTAGTTCCTTACTGAAGATCATTTGTAACATGATCTAGAGTGACTGAAGGTCTTACTAGTGCTTCAAAATTCTGACTTATCTATATATTTTTGGGATTTAAGGGAACTTTTCTGATGCACTTCATAAAATTGCTGATCTTTTATTTGAGCTTATTAATCTTTACAATTTTGTTAGCTTACAGCTCATCTTCTTGCTTCTGCTGGAATGGATCAAACTGTGTGCATATGGAATGTCTGGAACAGAGATCAGAAATTAGCACGTGTATTTAAATTTCATAATGCAGCAGTGAAAGATGTAAAATGGTCACAGCAAGGGCTATCCATAATTTCTTGCGGGTATGACTACTCATCAAGGTTGATTGATGTTGAAAAAGGGACAGAAATTCGGACTTTTAAGGAAGATCAGGTAATCGGAGTTCTCAAGTTCCACCCAGACAACTCTAATATCTTCCTTTCTGGAGGATCAAAGGGCAGCCTCAGGCTATGGGATGCTAGAACTGGGAATGTGGTCCATGAATACATTCGAGGACTAGGCTCAATACTTGACGTTGAATTTTATGCTGATGGCAAACAGTTTATTTCATCTAGTGATGTCTCAGGAGCTAATATTAGTGAAAATTCCATTATCATTTGGGATGTGTCGCGACAGATACCACTTTCCAACCAGGTAAATTTTCTGTTGTTTTATCAATTTTTGGTTCTTGGGCTTTACCATGTGTGAGTTGTGTGTATACATGTCAGCACTTAACACATTTTTCTATTGACTAATATGTCTGGGTTGCATGTTTGCATATGATCTGTTTGCTTACTTTCGTAGATTTTTAGGAATCTTAGCAGTCCCCTGCCTAAGGAGAATTTCTTTAATTTACAGAGGTTTTATACTTCAGATTAACTCATCATTCCAAAGAAATAATGAACGTGATGTAGAATACTTTGTGGTTCATTTACATGATGTCTTCCTCTACCCTTTAGATGACTTAGGTTACAAGTTTAAATTGTCTATTTACATGGAAGGAAAACATTTTAGCATCCATGTTAGGGGATTGAATTTCTTGTCCAATTGATGTAGGACCACTGAAGATTTCAATATGTGACATAAACAAACAGGTAAAAATTTGGGGTGTAGGGTGCTTGGAAATTAAGACCGAAAGACATGTCTAGAAATCACTATTAGGGTTTGTAACAAGGACTAAGAAGCAAATCATAAGATTTGAAACAAATAAAACTATTGTTATCATATCAATAGGTTCCTAAAATTCACTTATAGGATCTAGGAATCATTCCTAAGTTCAAGAGTCACTCCTATGAAGAAAACATTACACTTCCTAAAGCTGAAATTTGGGATTTTGAAAAATAAAATTCACTCCGATGCTCTTTATGAATCTTAGACTGAACTTACAAATCTGTAGACTTGCCTGTTTAATTTAGATATGGTAGTTCTTAACGGAGATTAAAGATATATATATATATATAGACGTAGATATCTTAACCTACACTCCATATAAGATTTAAACATTTTCTCAATTTTGTTACTCTTGTTGAATCTGATGCGAATGAGATGCTGGATGCATTGTGTGTGGTAAAACTTGAAAGTTCAGATAATTTAACTGTAGCAAACATTATAGTTTTTAGCTATGCAGATAATGGTACATATGTTGGTCAATATGTAATGGATCCCATGTCAAAACATAGTTTAAAAGATGCATCTATGGATGCCTTGTATCCATGAATGTAATCAATTCAATGAATGGTTAACATGTACTTTTTCACTTCTTTTTTGTATAGTTCTAAAGTCGTGAATCAACAATTCAACATCTTCATAAGCTTTAACCCAGGCCTTTTTCAATATCTTCTAGACTGTGACAGGTTTTAAGCATCTGAGCTTTATAAATATCATATTTTGATGTCTGCAAGCTGATTATCTGGATAAAGAAAGATCATAAGGGAATATTATGCAGTTTTGCCTGCCTTTTGTGAAGATATATAATAGTTTGTTTTTCAAGTTCTTAGCCTAGTGAAGTGAATGAAACGCTAAATGCTACTTCACTCCGAAGTTATTAGGTGTCCTCATGATACTTGGTTAATGATTGTAAGCTTCTCTGAACAAAGTGAACCTGAGAACAAAACCTTATCATTGGTGTTCGCATGCTTGGTGAGAGGCCATAACTTTCAATATTTGATGCATCCTTTGAGACAATCTGACATCCAGCCCTATTACTTATTTTTGCTTCCCTATTTCAGTCCTACTTTAATTTAATGGAATGATTTTTATTAATCTTCCTATGATATCATATTTTCTTAGTACTTTGATATTTTTCCTGTTGGAGTTGTGTATTGAGTTTAACCCATAACTTCACTGATCCAAAGATGTAAATAGAATATTTTAATGAAGTTAAGTGCAATTATTGCCATGAGAACTTCAATAACAAATTAAATTTCAATATAAAAAAGTTGTAGGAGACGTGATATCATTATCCTGACATTCTTTTCTTAGGTGGATGCCTAAGAATTTCCGGTGAATAACTCTAAGCAAAGAAGTATGAAGAGAAAGTGAGAACTCAGTTTTAATTAACCCATAAAAAGAGAAAAGAGAGATGAGACTCCCGGTGTGTTTCTGTGCCTAAAGATTTATGAGTCCTAGTCTTGATGTGCGGTCTGTTCCATATCCTTTCAGGTTTATGTGGAAGCCTATACATGTCCCTGTATTAGGTGCCATCAATCTGACCCGGTATTCGTAGCCCAGTCCAATGGAAACTATATTGCAATCTTCTCCACGAGTCCACCTTTCAAGCTAGACAAGTATAAAAGATATAAAGGACATAGGGTGTCTGGATTCCCCATCAAGTGCAATTTCAGCTTGGATGGCAAGACGCTTGTCTCTGGTTCCTCTGATGGTTCCATCTACTTTTACAGCTACCAATCATCAGAAATAATCAGGAAAATAAAGGCGTATGACGAGGCTTGTGTAGATGTCGTTTTCCATCCTTTTTTGCCTAATGTAATGGCTTCATGCAATTGGAGTGGTTCTGTTTCTGTATTTGAGTGATAATTGCATTTGTAGCTTGACTAGTCTTGAAAGCTAGCATTCAGGACCAAAAAGATGAAAACGCAACTCTGTATATGAATCTCCACGGAAGGTAAAGGCATGAATGGCAATTCCATATTCATAACAGATATTATCTTGGTGCATGTATTTGGTTTTCTGAATATTCTTCTTGATTCTATTACAATTGTTTGCTGACAAAAGTGCGGATTCTTTTTCAATAAGACTGTGTCTTTATAGCAGGCATAATTGCTTCTTGAAAGGCTTGAAATTGTTGTATGGGGCTCCAGGTATTCCTTGTTGGAAAATGCTAGTGCTCGCCTGTTAAGGTGGACATGAGCAATTTGGTTTCTGGTGCATTTGGTACATTCGATTCATGGTCATGTAACCGCAGACGATGAATAATTCGAAAAGATATCTTTGAAAGAGTGTGTTGGCTGGAGCGACAGTGACACAAAAGTCAACGTCAAGAAGTTGTTTGCATGGTTGCAGGCTGTACGATAGGGAACAAGTATATTTGTACCCGATGGAAATGTGGCATGTGTCATTCTCATAAGATCTGGAGAGGTCAAATTATTTGCACAACTTTCAATAGAGATACCAACCCGACCACACCAGGGCTCGTCCTAATGTGTAGATTGGTTAGTACGATAAGAGCTCTGAGCAGCTCTACGAATCTTTTTTTCAATTATTTATGTCATCTTTGTGAAGAACTGGTTTTGTACAGAGCATTATTGGGAACCCAAGTTTCAATCTGGGTGCTATGGTCTTGTTCTAAATATAGCTTGAGAAATGCAATAGCAAATAAAAAGGGATTATAATTAACCTGGCTGTGGCATAGCTACACACCATAACCCTTGTGTCCAGAATCTAGATTATACAACCTGGGTGTGGCATACCTAACATCATATATATTATACATATAATTGATGGAATGAGGGTAGGGGGTGGGGGGCATACATGCAAAACCGTGCTTATGTCAAGTGCATTTTCCTTCGGTGAGAAAAGAAAGAGGTGTGTGTGGGTGGGGGCCCAAAATCACATAGTTTAAACAAGACATAATTATGCACTTCCCTTTCCATTCATGGGGGTCAATTTTAAGGGGACACTACACACCATCTACCTTTTAGATGCATTTCCTATTTTCTGGGACCCAACATTCTCAAAGCCCTGTATTCCAACACCACCTCACCTCATGAACACCTGTGTCAAGAAAATTGAGAAGCTATTCTATACAACATGTTTCTATTTCCATATTCCTTAGCACTATCTAGACAAACCAGCGATTCGGAAAATAAGGATGGTCCACAAAACCGTGCCCATTGGACAATCTGGTAATCCCCTAATCTCATCTGCTTGAGGAACATATTTATGCACTCTACACATACAGTTTTTTGTATTTTCTTTCAACTTCCATATGAATATGTTCCCCACCTTAGTTCCTCTCAAGCATCCAATTCTCTATACACACCCTCCCCCTTTCCTGTCTATCTCCAGAGCCTATCTCTTAATTATCACATCAAATCTTTCAAAAGACAATGAGGAACATATTTATACATTAAAAAAGCAAAAAATGTCACAACACAAAAGGCAATGCTCAAAAATGACTAAGCCCCACATCCATATGACTGCAATCACAATACCTCAAAGAGAGAAGGGGGATATACTTTTCTCTAATGTACTTGTGGTCAACCGGGTGTTCGCATTTGGTGGGTCACCCTTGGTTGCCTTAACTGGGGACAAGAAACGATGGGCTCAAAGGTCTAACTTAAGCAATAAAAGATTGAACGCTAAGATTGAAGATGAACTCAATACCGTCCAATTCTTCACTTTGATGCATATGAATAGGCTTATCTTCTTGCTTCTCTTTTTTAATTCCTAGTGATTAGAGAGCATAAATCAACAATTCAAAGGAATCTGAGACTACACTTGTCGATAGACCTTTGAATCATAATTAAACCCCATTAAAAGTAAAACTTCTCACTTATTATCTTTCTCCAAACACTCTTTAGTTGTCTCGTAACACTTTTGGTCCGTCTTGTCACGTCCTCTCCTATTTCTACATTTAATTCCTTTTCTGTCAACTTTAGATTAATGTTTATCCTCTCCTATATGCTAGACTAGACCATAATCGAAATGTTTATGCCTCAACACAAAGCGTAACGTATCACTACTCCCATTCAATTCCTGGCCTTAAAAACTGAGCCGACAAACTCATTTTAATTCTTGGCCATTGACAAGTCATGAGCCATTTGGTTGGTTTTCCTTTTTAACGAGCAAAAAAAAAGGAAGAAGAAGAAATTATAGAATTGACGATCATGATTTTGTTTACACCTCCTTTCATTTACCTATTTAGGAAATATTCCCTGTAACCTCTTCCCATTATCGGTCATGTTGGCATTGCACATCTTGCTGCCACTCTCCTGTTACCTTTTGTTATAAATATATTAAATAGCGTTGATCATGTTGTAGAATGCTTCACAAACATGATTACAATCTAAGCCCCAATCAAACAAGAAGTTTTCACAAGTAATCATATCCCAAAAAGCTTTGTAGCTATTGGCTATGTGAAAGAATGACTGAACTGTGTCACACCAGTTCATGCCACAAGATCTAGAAACTGATTCCAGCTATAATCCACACCTGCTATTCAATTTTCATCCTCTTAATTTTATTAGTTGGACCCTTTTCGACTTAAAGCAATATATCATTACAGCTTTTCTTGAATGACTTTTGCTTTCTCAAAATAGTGTTTTAATAGTAATCTTTGTTATGCATTTCAAGAACATCTGGTCCAACTAAATTCTAGCCTAGGTACTGTTATAACTTTTATCCATGCCCCCAACTATGTTTTCTATTTGGATATTATTATTTAGGGTCTGTTATTGGTACAGATTTACGTCTTGCGGACGGATTTTTACTCAGTTCCCTTCCTACATATTTAACTTAAGTTTGGATCTATGTAATTAAGTAAATGGATATCCTCCCATCCTCTTCTTCCATGTATAAATGATAAAAGTGGATTAGAAATTATCTTATGTTTAGAATGTCATTTAATTTAACATTTTATATGAACTAATTATGCTTTTATCTTCATGCAGATCACACGATCATTTATGAATTTGAGTTGCTGCATTATCGTTAAAGTTTACGGTGAACACCAACCATACGAAAATCCCACGATGCTGTTTTGGGAAAGCATTTTGGCGTAGGACCAATGGGTTTGCTTTGCTTGCTTCAAAGACAAACTACTTATTAATGTCCAACAAATACTAATTAACAGTGTCTATGCATACTCTACTGCAATTATAAACCTTTGGTCCTACTCTCACTTTCATAATCTATAATCCATGCATACTCTACTGCAATTATAAACCTTTGGTCCTACTCTCACTTTCATAATCTATAATCCATGCATAATCTTTAAAAGGAGGACTGAAGAATTTAGAGGTTTTAAATCACAAACTTTCCCTTATTCTACTTTCTTTTAGTTACTTAATTAGAAAGAGTATATGTAGCAATACCCTAGGCAGAAGAAGAAGTTGATGGTGACTTTTGAAATGAGTTTGAACACAATAATCGGAAACTTTGTTAATAATTGGAGATACTTTGTTACTCACAGGTGGGCAACGGGGGGGGGGGGGGAGTTGCAGAGAAGGGCATGAACGTTGAACAGAGAATGGGGGCACTTGACCGACAAGAGTACTGCATGAATAGTAAGTGGATAGATGTGTACCATAAATATACGAAATTTTACTCTCCAAAACGAAAAGGGAAAATAAGATTAACGGCCAACATTTTCATTTTGTCACAAGAGATAAAAAGGCATATGCAGATAAGGACTTAACTTACATCGATATGACACTTGAGAGAGTGATGTGAGATATATGGGATCGAACTTTGTGCAACATAATGAATTTCATAGAAAAAAAGTTTTATAAAATGATAGCAAGTGGGGTTTCTATCTTGCCGTGAAAAATAATTGATAGCCGTTGCACTTTTTGTAGTAATTAATAATAGTCCTAAGGAGTAACGAACGGCATACTGTATGCTTGTTTCCTATATGTATGTAGTGG
>JAOQMQ010000005.1:20197729-20210819 GCA_027563845.1 Erythroxylum subrotundum | reverse complement strand
ACAAAATGCATGGGCATGCAATTGCAATTCTAAACTCTCACTGCTCCCTTATATTTCCTATTTTACCCTTCCCAAAGATAACGGGATGTTACAATTCTCCCCTCCTTAAAGAAATTTCGTCCTCGAAATTCTCACCTATTTGCTCAAACAAGCAGGGTTATGTTTCTTCTTATGTTCCTTCATTTCCCATTTGACTTCATCATTCGAATTATTCCTTCCAATTGACTATAGTCACTGAATTCAACAGCCCTTTACTCATTTCTTCTCAAATATCACACTCTTTTACTGTTTCCTCATTATATTAGACTACCCACAAATTCACTTCCAGCATCAAAACACATATGGGGAAGTATAAGAATATTTCCAAAACATATCCATGTAACTCTGTGTGAATCTGAAACATTTTTCATTGGTAATCTTAACTCATAGGAATTCCATACGGACTATGTCATATTAGGCTTCGCTTATCCTTTTCCCTGACCTAACCTTAGCACACCTTGGTAAGGCAATACTCTTAGAGACATTCTCTCTTTTGATCAATACTTTGTATCTCTTTTGTGTTAATACACTCGACTTTGATATCCATCCTATTATGCTCCATAACTTTGATGTTGATCCACCAATTCCATTTCTCTTATTTGTATTATTTAGCTCCTATTACAGATTCTTTTCATTCATCAACCGAATCTCGAATCAATTTGGTCATTAACCACTTTTAGGCCTTCTTTATTTCAATGTAAGAGCAAACGACTCTTTTTGGCGTTGTACGCCTCATACTGTATTCTCATGACATCACTATGGTAATTGTTATACTGTGTACATTGACCTCATGTTTCCATAAGTTCCAAAACATTAGTTCTAACCATATCTCCCACATGTATGGCTATTGGTAATTCAATCATTTAGTCACTTGCTTCTACATCCTTAGCTGTTCCCATTAGGATGCATAGCTTAGGTTGTACTTACTTTCTCTAGTAATCACATACTCTTCACTCAATCTCCCTTTTTTTTTAACACATCCTTCTTACTTCAATCACCACACAGTAACATTTTCCGTATTCAAATTTCAAATCCGGATTCAGTTTCCGCGTCGCAGTAAGATTCATAATTTAGGAATCACCAATTTGGGTCTTGCTACTTTTTCATGTGAGACTGATCTTAAATTCAATACAAGGAATAACACTTCATATCTGAATTTATGCTACACCATTGTTGAATTTTCTATTCAATACATCAATTTACCACAACACTAGCTTTACGGGGAGATACTCATTTGCTTAATCAACACTTTCAGTAACCCTAATCATTGTCTCAATCTTATTTTCAGTTCCGTCAATCTCCACAATAACCTCGAGCTTTAATGGTCTGTATAGTTATATATAGATCTAAAATGTTTCACTATACATCTTATGTCTCCAAACTATTAAAGGAATCACTACTGTAACAAGTTCTACACCATGTATCAAAAATCAGCGCATGAGACTTGCGTTGTCTCAATGCATATGAAATCACTTTCTTATGCTACATTAACTATCATTCTAGTCCCCGATATGAAACATCATTGTATACGAGATAATCTCAAATCCTCAATGATCTTATTATCGTTGGTGTTAAAATTCCTCAAAATTCTCTTTATATTCATCAGACATACAATTTACACATTTTTTTTCTTAAACATTTTTGTCAAAAAGCTAAGATCAGTAAAAACCCTTAATAGTCTCAGGTAGTGTTCAACATACGGCTAGTTCCCAAGAACTCCGAATCCCATATATATCCCTTGCAATTTCTCATTTTATCATCGCCTCTATCTACATTGAGTCTTCCAATGTGCCATGTTCAAGTACTAGACCACCCACAATTTATTTGATCAAGCTAAGATTTACTTTTATGAAACTTCCAGGATATATATAAGATTTCCTTAAATGTTCAAAATATTCTTCTCCACTTTTCAAATACATTCGATATATCGTTTATGATCATAGTCACTAACCAATCCAAACACAATTGAGACGCTCTACTTTTCAATAGTATAATACTGTTAGGGGCATTGTTACCTTCGACAATTACAACCCAAAACTCCTTGCGCCCATTACTGATTCTCATAATTTTTTTTAAGTATCTAATTTCCCCAATGAGGTAAAATTATCTTATATTTTTCTCAATTTCCCAATTGGCGTCTTCTCTCGAATGACTTTCTCAATTCATTTAATTTTTTCTCTAATTTCACATTGAAGTATTCTAACGTCTGTTCATTTACACTAGTTTCTCCACATACTTCAATTTATTTGCAATCTTTACTTCCTGGGTTGGTAACACATTCATCATATCAAATTTGTATCTCCCGAACATATTTCCACATAATATAACGGGGACCTATATTTTCCATTAATGTCTCCTCAATTCAATAATTCACTCACGTAGTCGTCCTCAATTCAACAGTCCAATCACATAGTCGGATCCTTCACGTCAAACACAATGCATACCTTCTCAGTAGCATATTCTACCTTTTACGCTTGAGTCTCCGTTAGGATTAGGACTCCAATAATGACTTTTAATTCATTTCATATTCATTTCTGATTTAGCTCTTCATTGATCATTCTTAAATTGAATCATCTAATCAACTTAACCCAATTCAGGGAAATTCTTCTTTGAAAGGAGATTCTTGCTACTTTCATCGATACCGCTCATGGAATTCTTACCAACCAACTGTCTTCACCATTTCTTGTCAACCATTTTTAGTGCCTTAAGAAAATCAATTCTAGTTATTCATGATATCTCAAGAAGATCAATTTATGTCATAACTCATATAATCAGAACATCCTTTTTACTAAGGCTCATTGAAGTATGTACCATCAAAATCATTACAACTTATCGAGAGACATATTTAGGACAACTCACCAATTGATCGCTATGCTAAGGATACCTTGATCTCATTTGATTCTAGACAACACTCCCCTTTTTGCGCCTGTCCTTGATCGTGAGGATTATGCCATGATCGCGTCCTTCTGCTTCCCCTTTTTTTCATCATATCTGGTAATATCATTAACAATCTCAATTCATTCCCAATTGATCACTATAAGCGTTTTCACTTCTTACTCTTAACTCATTTTGGACTTTAAACGATAGGAAATATGACTAGCAATTATTCATTAACTCACTGATTGCTTTCGATATCATCTCCGCACATATAATACATATATGCTTAACATTTTCACTTGCCATGGTGCTCCCATTATCAAATGTGCATTCACATAGGCAAATCACTAAACCTTGGCAACTTTTTCATCTACCCTTATCATCGCCTCACATTCCAATTTTTCATTATTTCCTCATACCCACGTATGTTCACAATCAATTCCGAATCATAGATGAATAATCATCCTCAAATTTTGATTTCTCACTAACATATTCTGGCACTAAGTCATAAACTCTTATCACGATAATCTAACAACCATTCCAAGCCCAATTGCAGCATCTCTAGATCATAGAAAATTTTATTTTCATCCAACTTTGTTTATACACTTTAAATCTTGCCATTACTAACATATCTCTATTTTCCTCTATCAATTCACCACTATCACCACTATCTATTCATAGATATACCCTAGTATAACACTGATGTCGTATTTCATCCACCAATACTAATACGCTTAATCTTTATTTGTTATATCGAACCATACACGTCTTCTTATTCCATGATAATCATTTTCCTCACTATTTCTAACAGCTTAGACAATTAACACATGCTCATGTGTGTGACTCATATGGTATACTGGGGATCAGTTACGACTGTCTGCTATGACATGACTTCTATGCATGTACCTTACACATATTTCAGAAAACGCCCATATAAGATAGTACTTCTAGGCTTTGATACCACATATGTATATCCTATTATAACCACTTTCTACACTCAACCAACAATTCTTTTGAAAATCATCAAGCTCTAAACTTCTCTATACATTTACATGAATTAAAACTCATCATACATACTTCCAAACAAAAACATGAACATCTATTAGCATCACTTAAGACACATACACAAGCCTTTCATAAGCAAAAGTCAATCATCAAATCCTCATCATGCTAGCTTCAATTAATCATTCACATAGCATGAAAAGCTAAAACTTACTTGATTATGCTTTAATTTCTTCAAGATCTTCAAGAAAAACACTAATACCTAACTTCCCCTCCAACCCACGTTCATCATCTCCAAAGGAAGAGGTTGGTCTTTATGGAGAGCAAGAAGAAGAGAGCAAGATGACAAGGAAGCGAGAAGAAGATGATAGCTAGGCTAGAGTTGAAGGAAAACACCACCCATGAAGAAGAAGAAGATAGCCACGAAGAAGAGAAGAAGGAAACCCAAACAAAACTCCAAATAGCTTTTTAAGAGAGAGTGTCATGAGTGGGCAAAAGAAATGGCTTCAAACAATTAAATAAAAGGTGGAAAAAAAAAGCATGGCTTGGCAAGTGACATGTTGTCAAATTTCTAAATTTTCCACTAGAATTCTCTTAGTAAATTAATCCATTCAAACCCCATTTCCAATGAATGACACTTGTCAATAATTCCTAAAGTCATATGTCCAAACTTCCAATGCTATTTGACAGTCAATTCTACTACCATTTATCATTTGGTCTGCCACTTGGCATTTTTCCTAGTCCAAATATTACCCCCAAAAATTTCAGAAAATTTTCCTAAAATTCTCCAAAAATTCTAACTGAGCAATTTCACTCTCCAAAACAATTTTCAATACCAATAACTAAAAATTCTCAAAACAATCACATAATTTCACAATTATTCTCGGAATGTCAATGAATGCATGTACAATTATTTTTATGTGCAAAAATCCCATTATTCACAAATATATGAATGTCACAATAGGCATGAGCATGCAAATGCATTTCTAAAATCTCATTGTTCACTCCTGTTAACTATTCCAACCTTCCCGCTGGTAACGGGATGTTACACAACATATGCCAAACTAGAATTATTTTTCCAGCACCTAATGTTCAACATCATAACACATATTTCTTAGCCTCAATTACACATCAATTTTATGTCCAAAACCAATTCCAAAGTCATTCAGTAAGAAGCTCACAATCCTTATCTTTCAGACATTAAAACCGAATCAACATATGCCAAACCAGAATTATTTTTCCAGCACTAATGTTCAACTTCATAAAACATATTTCTGGCCAAATTAGGTATCATAAAGCGTATATGAATACATGCTATCAAGTGTAGAAATCCATTACCTCTTTAACTTCAAAGAATCAACTGAAGCAGCCCTTCCAAACAATCAACACATACAAAGATTTGCAAGTGAAGATGATCCAAAACCAAGCAAAATTCCAAAATTTGAGAGGGGTGAGTAGTTTCGGTTGAAAGGAGCAAACATTAGTAAGTAGGCTTCTGAAATGAGCTGGAGTGATTTAACTCTTGCTTTGTTAGGTGCCTTCAAATTATCAAGCCATATGTCTTAATGCATGTAATGTCATTTGCTTAATTAAGATGTTGTCACTAGTCACCTTAAAAAACAGTCCATATGTCAATCATCCAATGGTGCTAATTGTCATTTAAAATATAGGTGTAGTCATAATAATTTTCATGTACCAACTTCACTTGGCACTTGATACTTTTCCTAGTCCAAATATACATTTAAATACCTTAATTCTCTATTGGCATCAATTAATTCCAATTTACAAACTATAGTCCACTTGATGAAAAATTCAAGTCATATGTCTTTTAGATTCTAATCATAGCACAATTCTAACTCCTATCACACATGTACTTTCATAAACATGAACATTTCAACTAGGGTATATTTTGGGGCCTTACATTAGAGGTTAGTCAAGTTAATGGTTTGACTAAAGGGAGAGGCTTGATTGATGTGTTGGTTGTGGATCTGTGGTAGAAAGGATTTTGGGAAGAAAAATGGTGAATGTTCACCATTTAAGATTCCTATAAAGTGAACTCATTCTTAGGAAAGTAATTGGAATGAGTTAGAAATTAAAAAAGTTCAATAACAATAAATATACATTCAAATTGAATAAGAACCTCATGTTGGTACATATGATATATAATAAAGGGTTTAAGAGATATTTAATCCATGACATATTAATAGCTTACATCATTCCTTCACCATATTATATTGACATTTTTAAAAAGAAAAAGCTATTGTGTTACTTATGGATGATGAATCTACTACTTGAAAGAAGTAATGTCAAACATTAATTCTTTAAAATTAGATAAAGCCGTGAGATCTAAAATGGAATCCATACGCACCAACTATATATATACTTTGGTGGATGCTCCTGATGGTATTGTACCTATTGGATAGAAGTGAGGTTTTAAGATAAAAACTAATATAAATGGAAATGTACACATGTACAAAGCAAGGGTAGTGGCTAAAGGTTACAAACAAAAATAAGGAGTTGATTTTAATGTAACCTTTTGTCAATGTCTATGTTCAAGTTCATAAGGATCTTATTAACTAAATTACATATCATGATTACGAATTCTAGAAAATAAATGTCAAAACAACATTCATTAATACAAATTTACTCAAATACGTGTATATGACACAAAATTTTTAAATCAAAGAGGTTTACTAATCATGTATGTAAGTTGCAAAAGTCTATGGAATTAAACAAGTTTCACAGAGTTGGAAATTCCATTTTGATGAGATAATAAAATAGTTTGATATTATAAAAGATATGGATGAACCATGCGTCTATAAGAAGGTTATTGCGATTGTAATCATCTTTCCAGTGTTATATATGGATAACATATTTCTAGCAACCTATATTCTGGGAATAGAGATCCACATAAGTAGATTAAAGAGGTTGCTTGATTTTAATTCATGTAAATTGGCAAAGTGCTAAAGAGATTTAGCATAGAGAATACCAAGAGGGGATTCTTACTTGTGTCTTACAGTATTTCTCTCTTCTAAAGAATATGTACAAAGACATTAGAAGAGAGAGATAAACTTAAAAGTTTTCCATTTGCTTAAGCAATTAGGTCAATCATATATGTGGTGCTATATACTAGACCAAATATCTTTTATTCTTTAAGTATAACGACTATATTTCAATATATTTTTTGTGATGGTAATTGGAAAATTATTTTAAAAAAAAGGTCTTAAATTAGTTGAGAAGAATTAAAGATGTTTTCTTGTTCTGTAGAGGAGTTAAATTAAGAGTTTAGGGGTATTCAAATGCAAGTTTCTAATCTGACTTAGATGACAACCCATCATAGTCAAGGTAAATCTTCATTCCAAATGATGTTGTAGTGAGTTGGAAAAGTTCTAAATAGCTAACCATTGTTGGCTCTATAATCAAGGTCGAGTATATTTTAATGTCATTGGCAGCAAAGGAAGTAGTTAGCATTGTTGAGCCAAAAGTGTTGTAATATGAGACATTATTGCATATGTAAATGAACTAAGTTCTCATCAACAGTCTAAACATATTGATGGAGAACCATGGGCATGTCAAAGACAAGAAGAGCAGCAAACATAGTGTGATCTGCCTAAAAAAATCCAAACTCATGACTTTCATGGACATGAGCTTGCAAAAGGAGGCTTAGGAGCTAAAATTGGATCAGATTTGAAGCCTATGGATGTCAACCATGCTCTAATACCAAGAATTTGTAGCACTCCACCCTCGTAAGACACAAACTCAACATTCTGAAAGATATTAGAGTACATACCTCACAAGGGTGGCATGCTAAAGCAGACACGACACTAACTTAATCATGGCATCATCATTTATACATAAATGTTACAATAATTAAAAACCCAATTCTTCTTTTTCATTTCATAAAACGGAATATATACATAGTAGCTTTACAAACATCCATAAATGTACATTATCAAAAACTAATCAGAGTTTACATCTCTATATACCAAACATGCTACATACATGAGGAATTATACAAACAATTTTTTCTAGATCCTTCAGCCTTAGCTGACCGACCTTTGAGCCATATCTTCTATCCAAAAGTACAAAAACTATGTCTCTTCTAGACTTTCTATATCACTAGTGTCCTCTGTTGAACCTAAATTGTCAACGTTGTAATTTTGGTGAGATTTGCGAACTTAGTGAGTTAACCATCCTTGATGGTTCACTCATATCACATAACTCACAATCCATACAATCACTTAGTTCATATGATATCAAGTATCATCAAGTAGCATCACAAAACTCTTTTTTTACAATTTCCACATTTCTCATTCAAAAACAATTCAACAATCAATTTAAATCATTCGAAACATACAGGTTAAATGTATATGCAATACTCATGAGACTCATTTCTTAATTATTACGTTATTGTGACCGAGTGCTTATAATTGTCCCGTATCTATTGTGGATACTGGGCCCGTTCGTAACTGTCCCGTATCCATTGGGGATATAGGGCTCATTATACATAATGAACCTTTGGCTCTTAATCACATTATGAGCTTTAAGCTCTTTTTCGGTGGCTACTCTCCATTATCTATTCATGCAATCATGTAATGAAATGCATCAGATCCCATAAGATCAATTAATCACTTTATTTCACTTTACACATTCACTTTCATATGTCATCGGACCTAAGTCGGGCATTCATCAGTTATGTTGAGTACCAATATTTGTGTTAGATTCATATACAAGGAGCACTTCCAATATATATAATTCATGCATCAAATGCCTCAGACATTCAGTGTCCGAAATCAATACAATCACATTCGCATAATCATTCAATACAAAATTCAAAACAAACAATTAATCGAGTGAGAGCATTTAGGTTACTCACGGTTTTCTCCAGATAGCTATTGCCTCGAAGTCTCGTCAATACCTAGACGTTGACGCTCTAAATGTTCTTCTATATCATGAAACACACATTTACACATATCACAACTTTGCAGAATTATATAAGTACTCATTTATGCACAAATGGGTATATGGATTATGTACAATGCATGCTCAATGCAATCCCGAGTATATTTCTTTCATTCACATCTCATGATCATTCATACTTCAAAACTCATATGTGTCTAATTTGAACTTAGGTTTACACCTCAATAATACAAATTTATTCTAAGTTCCTCACTCAATCAATCATTCCAGCTTTTCTCAAAATAGATTTTCCAGTCAATTTTTGCGTGGTCATTATGGCAAGGAAAATTAAGTATTTAGGTAAAACCTTCTTCTAAAAAAATGTTCCTTTATGTCTTAAGTTTCTAATGAACTAAGTTTCATACAATTCGATTCATTATTCTACAAGTTGTACATAAAATACTTTAGAATATTCTCACATCATGATAGTACACAATACTCAATTTCAAGCCAGAATTTGAAACTCTTAGAGACAGAAATAAAATTCGATTTCTTCATGAACTTTGTATCCATATGTCTCTAGTTTAATCTAAAAATAAAATTATTCCATTTGTATATCTAAATATCATGATATGGTCAAAATATATATGTCTATTTAGTGAAAACACTCCATTTAACAAATTCCAGCACACTTCATCATTTTCATCCTAAACTCATCAATCAATGATTATCAATCCTTTCCTAATGGATTCAGGTGTTCATGAAATTTGGTGGAGAAGAAATAAAATGTGTGAGGAGTTCATGGTGAAAATTTCAAGTAAATTGGAGGTCTGAAGAAGAAGTTATGGTCAAAAGAGTGAAGGGTGTCGAAAACTGTCTAAAAGCATACCACCTTCACTGTCACAATTGTGTGCATGATCGAGCACTTCCTATTGAATCCTATTTATCACGATCGTGCACTGCATGACGTCTCCCTTCTATCACGATTGTGCTTGTGCACTATCATGCACTGCCTGATTTCTCCTTTCTGTCACGATTGTGCACTGCCTGATTTCTCCTTTCTATCACGATCGTGCTTGTGCACGATCATGTACTGCTTGATTTCTCCCTTCTGTCACGATCGTGCTTGTGCATGATCATGCGACTCTGTTGGGGTTTCCTCTCTGTCACGATCGTGGATCTTCCCCAGATTTTACAAAACAACATATTTTCATCACTAGTTCATCTCTTTTGCTTATTCTAACATTTCTGACTTATGTCCTCATTATTTCCTCTCATTCCTACTTCCATTTCAACTGAATTAATTCACACACAAATCAAAATCTATGATTGATCATAAACATAAAAAAAAGAGAACATATCATATACACACATTCATCATATTTTCTGCACATGTTCATCTTCATTAACACCTTCATTTCTTCTCTAATCAAGACAACACACTAGCCTTTTCTTTAACTCTAGATTCATTTTAATTAATCTCTATAACACCCAAAGAGATCCACGTAAATACACCAAGAAAACATAACATAAGCATATCATCTTTTTATGAAATTTCTGCACTCTTTTTACATCATCATAATACCAAAAAATATGACATAATCCTACTTACTATCTCATCCACGTATCATCACTCTTCAGCTCCTTTTTCACTATCATTTAATCTTAAGAAATCATCACAAATTCTTTTTATTAACCAACCCATTCAAAACATTAATATACTAAAAACATAACATAAACTCATTTATTTTTACACCCAAGTACAACATATATAAAACACCATTTTATGAACATTCAACCTTCTTAAGTCAAAATGACTTTACATTAATGATTTTGATGAAGAACAAATAATAAAGATATGAAAAGCAGACGGAAGCAAATTGAAAAGCAGACGGAAGCATAATGAAAAGCAGACGGAAGCAAAATGAAAAGTAGACGGAAGCCAAAATGAAAAGCAGACGGAAACTAAATTGAAAAGCAGACGGAAGCTAAATGAAAAGCAGACGGAAGCAAAATGAAAAGCAGACGGAAGCAAAATGAAAAGCAGACGGAAGCTAAATAGAAAAGTAGACGGAAGTTAAATAGAAAAGCAGACGGAAGCAAGACACAAAAAGCAAACGAAAGAAAACAGAAGGATAACAAACACGTCAGATTTCGAATCAGTCTGAGTTAGTCACAGAACTCAACTGAATAACTAATTCTTGAAATATCAAGAATCAAGAAGAAAGAAGCAGTTATCAAGAAGCAGTTGAAGATGAAGGCTATAAATATGAGTCGAAGTTGAAGACTGCAGAAGTTAGCAAAACTAAAAAAGCTTAGCAACTATTGAGAGAAATTATTGTGCGAAAAATCTAGAGCTATCTTTTCTGTAACATAGCTCAAATTATCTTTCAGTCGAAAGAAGCGCAGATAGCCTGAAGAGGCTAAGTGTGAAAGAATACTGATTGTAAGAGACCTGAAGAGGCTCGGAAACAAAGAATACTTGTAATGTTTTGAGAGATAGTGGAATCTCAAAAAGATATCTGAGGACTGGACGTAGCCCACGGTTTGGGGTGAACCAGTATAAAAATCGATGTGTCAACATCTCTCAACTCTCAATCTCTCTCTTAACTCTCAATTTTCGATCTTACTAGTTTTATCCAAGTTTTCGAACATACTTTACAATTTTGATTTTCAGTAGTTTCTGTAAAAAGAACAAGTTTCTTTTAACAAACTCATTTACGAAGGGGCTTAACGAAAAAGAATACACAATTCAACCCCCCCTTCTTGTGCGTTTGTATATCGTTATTAAGTCTTTTATTAACGTGTGATTCACTTCAATTGGTATCAGAGCTTGGTGTCCAAGGATCACTGTAACAAAATGTGGACAAAAGATTTATGGCGGAATCACATACATACATAGCGGAAGGTGCCTCAGTCACTAGACCTCCGGCGTTCAACAGAGAAGACTATCACTATTGGAAAGATAGGATGAGGTTGTTTATTGAATCTACTCATATCGACCTTTGGGATATAATAGAGAATGGACCATACACACCTGTAGATGAAGAGGGAAATCCTATTCCACGAATTAGATGGACGGCTGATCAAAATGCGAGATTTCAACTGAACTCGAAGGCAAAGTTCTTCTTGAGTTGTGGCTTAAGCAGAAGTGAGTACGATAAAGTCCACGGATGCGATACTGCGAAGGAGATGTGGGACACGTTATCCATCGCACATAAAGGTACGAATCAAGTTAAAGAATCCAAGATAAGTATTCTTGTGCATCAGTACGAGCTGTTCAAGATGAAAGATGAAGAATCCATTGATCAAATGTTTGGAAGATTTCAAACAATTATTAATGGACTAAAAGCTCTTGGAAGAACTTACGACAACCAAGATCACGTTCGTAAGATCCTAAGGAGTCTACCAATGAGGTGGAGACCGAAAGTTACTGCTGTGCAGGAAGCCAAGGATTTAAGCATATTAAAGCTTGACGAATTGCTTGGATCGCTGAAGATACATGAAGTTGAGCTCGATGCTGAAGACAAGCCCAGATGGGACAAGTCGATAGCACTGAAGGCCGGAAAAAAGAACCACAAGACTCAAAGGAAGAGGAGCTCATCAAAAGCGCTGAAGATTGAAGAAGCAAAGAACGATGATTCCAGTGAGTCAGAACAAGAGTCGAGTGAAAAAGATGACAAGCTATCTTTGTTGGACCCCGTTTTCGGAGCCCAACATCGGACACGAAATCATGGAGCTTGAATGGGGAGGAAAGACTTAGAAGTTGAAAGTTTAGAAGAAAAAGGCTCCACGGAAGCAAAAGCAGGCGACATCGCGGAGACTGGGATCTCGTCGCGACAAACACAGGGGGAAAAATACGTCGCGACGTGCGATTTATCATACGTCGCGACGAGCCTGTGAGAAATACATCGCGACGAGCGATTAAACTTTCGTCGCGACGAACCTGCGCTCATCGCGACTAACACACCCGACCTCAATTAAAGCAAACTTAACTCCTCTAAATGCAACCATCATTAATTAAATCCCAAAAAAAATGAACTTATATATAAATACAAACAATCTTCCAAAAATCCAAATGCAAATTTCATTAATAACAAAGTAAGAGTTTTACAAAGCTTTAATGGCATTTCAAGCCATAATACATCATTTGAGTTCAAGAGCCAAAAGTATAAAATACACTTGAACTAATAAAGCTTGAAATGTGACTAAAGCCTTGAATTCCAAAAATGTAACTTGAAAATACAAAAGATGCAAATTCGGAGTGATGCCA
>JAOQMQ010000005.1:20184332-20197629 GCA_027563845.1 Erythroxylum subrotundum | reverse complement strand
CTAGCTTCACTGTTGGCAAGATCTTCCATTAAAAATTCAAATGAAGCATAATTTTTCAATGCAATAATGTAAGAGTTGCTCCACTTTAAATTATCTGTATATTCAATGAATGTATTCTAATACCATTTTCACAAGCAATAGGAATGCTCCATTATATAATATGGTGACTAACATTGAAAATTGTCGTGGTTACCCCCACAAATATCACAACACAAGATAGATGTCAGTTGTGGTTCTGTGCTACTTGGAAGATTGCCCACATTCCTTGTTAACAATGCATTGGAAGGTTGACCAACTTGAACCTCCAAGTTATGAAGAGCAGAAGAGTGGTTCTTTATGAATTGATCAAAGTTGGCTTTAATCCTTCTCTGACTTTTATCTTGGCTATCATTGGAGCTCAGTATTTCTATTAACTTATCTAACTTTGAATCTAAGTATCCAAGCCTATGCTATTAGAAACTTAGTGGACCTTGTGTTCTCATATAATCTCCGACATTATTATTCCATGAATAATGTGGGTGGTACTACCTCCCAAGATTATATGTGTTAAAGTAACTCCCATCCGTGTTGTAATGCCTTAATTAAGATGGAAGAAAACGTCTACAATTTTCTTAGCTTAAAGTTGCTTTCTTCTCTCTCTTTTTTTTAATGTTCAAGCACCTACTATCACACAAGAAAAGTATCAAATCCTTAAATCAAAGGAATTTCAATCGTATAAGATGCTAATTTAATCGCTAGAAACGACACCAAAAACTTGTTGATAATTTTATATAAAAACTTTTGATACTGCAAGTATACGAATCATAACTTATGTTACAAAAGGTATTGCTCCCACGAGGACTAATTAGACACCTAAAAACTTTAATAAATTTTTTTTAAGGTATTAAAAGTTGATTGAATTAAAAAATTATTGAAATTAAAATAAATAATAGAACAAAACAATTGTATAAGTGAGCTGCCCATAAAAATAAAGTTGATCAAAGTTGGAAACTTAGGAATTATTTTGTCCTTGTTTTGTCTCCCCTTGTTAATATAATTATGCTTAATCTTAGATATCCTAAGGTTTCGATGACCCTTTCTTGAGATATGATCAAATAATCCCAATTGAAGTTGATAATAATAAAATTGTAACCTCTCGATTCAAAGAACTGCTCATAACTATTCAATTGGATTTGAAGCAATCCTAAGGATAATTAATTCACAATTAAGATCTCTCTTCAATTGTTAATTAATATGATAATTGCAGGTCTATTAAGCTACCAACTCTCATTGGGCACCTTAACAACTGTTACTTGATTCACGCTCTTGATTTACACCAAGTACAAGCATAACAATTATCATAAAGCATTGATAGATGTATTGAATTCAAGAAGAATAAGGTTTAACAAAACAGATCAAGAACAATCCATAATATGAATTTAGAAACTCATAATCTTGTTTAGCATCCTTATAATCTAAATAAACATTCAATAAAATGAAATAATTGAAGAGAAAAGAGAGAAAAACAGTTGGAGTCTTGATATGGAAATCTAGAATTCATGAAGCCCTTCTTGATATCTCCTCTTGATCTCCTTGTAATCTAGTGGTTGTTTCTCTTTTTGTGTTTTTTCTTAACCTTAACTAGTTCTTGAGGCATCTAGGATTCTTTTTAGGGTTTTCCTACTTAATTTGGATCCAAAAATAGCCTTAAAATGTCAAGTATATAAAAAATCACGAGCTGGAAAAGCTAAAATTCACTGGAATTTGCTCTGTCTGCCTATCTGCATTGTTTCTTGCATCCAATTCTTCTCTTTTCTTTAATTTCCTATTTCCATTCACTCACAAGCACATCAAACACCCCTTGAAACATAAAATTAATATCAAATTCTTGCTCTAAACTAATCAAATAATTAAAACATATAAAAACACTAACAATAACACAATTCTAAGTAACACTTAAAAACACACTAAACACCTACAAAACATTAGAATTTACACCTATCTATTCCTTTTAAGAAGAATAGCCATTAACATTAACCAATTTTATTATTAATTCCTTTTCAAAAGAACACCTGTCTTTTAGATTTCTATTTTCCTTTATTCTATCTTTTCTACCTTCTCTTACCATAAGACTCCCTTTACTAACTCTGTGCAAAGATGAACTAAATAAACTTATAATACATCATCGTTAAGTAGTTCTTATTTTAAACCCTTATAAAACACTCCTAGTCTTGACTGCATAATGCAACTCAATAGATGCACTTTGAATTCTATTAGATGGTATTCTCGACCTTATAAAGAGAAAAAAAAAAAAGAGGTTGACGTTCTTATTAGCTTAATTTGAGAATTAGCGATTTTGATCCTTAATTTCAATCTAATTGGTAAAGGTGATGTGGCTCTAAGTTAATACTGATTGTCTTTCTATTATCTAAACTAAAAAATGAATGATTGAATTAAAAGAAAAAATTAATGAAACTAAAATATCTAATCTAAAATAACAAACCAAAACAATAAGTAAGATTAAAGTAACTAATAAATAATCAAGATTAACCTAGTTTCTTATACTGGTAGAAAGTTTAAAGTTAAAACTATATACTTTCTCAGGAAATACATCTCATATCCTTAAATTAATTATTTTCCTTTATTCTATCTTTTCTACCTTCTCTTACCATAAGACTCCCTTTACTAACTCTGTGCAAAGATGAACTAAATAAACTTATAATACATCATCGTTAAGTAGTTCTTATTTTAAACCCTTATAAAACACTCCTAGTCTTGACTGCATAATGCAACTCAATAGATGCACTTTGAATTATATTAAATGGTATTCTCGACCTTACAAAGAGAAAAAAAAGAGGTTGACGTTCTTGTTAGCTTAATTTGAGAATTAGCGATTTTGATCCTATTTTCAATCTAATTGGTAAAGGTGATGTGGCTCTAAGTTAATACTGATTGTCTTTTTATTATCTAAACTAAAAAAATGAATGATTGAATTAAAAGAAAAAATTAATGAAACTAAAATAACTAATCTAAAATAACAAACCAAAACAATAATTAAGATTAAAGTAACTAATAAATAATCAAGATTAACCTAGTTTCTTATACTGGTAGAAAGTTTAAAGTTACAACTATATACTTTCTCAGGAAATACATCTCATAGCCTTAAATTAATTAATTGAAATCTCTTTCTAATCAAAATCTCTATGATCATGTTAACTTGTTCCATGCATTTTTATTAAATCTAACTCTAATATAAAAGATTTATATGGTTCTACTTCTAGAATTCTATACAACTATTATTATTCATATTATGATCTATTCATATATACGATTTCTTAATTCATATATATAAATTCTGAAATTGAATCAAATTGCTAACAAATTTCAATTCAAATATAATAAGCAATTATAAATAATTTGTAAGAGAACTTGGGTCTTTTCATTAATTTAGTTTATACTAAGATAAAGAAAACCATCAAATATCAAGAAACAACATAAAACCAAAAAGCTCATTTTTTAAGGATTTTGAAATCTTGACGTCTTCAGTTAATAGTGGAATCCCCTTCTTTTTCATCTAGAGTTGTTTTTATTTTAATATAAAGATGCTCTAAGTCATGTCTTTAATAATGTGTTCCTATCTATTTTCCCCTTTATTATATAAAAAATCCTAAAATTTTAAATAAAATGACTAATATGGGTTTACCACAAATCTCTGTTGGTCTTGTATTAGTCTCATATTGGTCCTGTTGGAGTTATGTAAATATAGTGACATGGAAAGCAAGTTTATTTACATATAACATAATCTTCTTCCAGTTACTTTTTGTAATGAAAATATTTATTATTAATGAAACAAAAAAGTTTGGTTTTATTTGTATGAGTATTATATAACTAGTAATAAGGTACCAAAATTCTTTTGTAAGTAATATACATATACATGGAGATGTATGGGAAATATGTATATTATTAGAATCTAAATAGTTGATTCACAGTTGAATAATCAAGTTGGTCGCTTGATTATGGTTTAGACTGTAGTGTTGCGATTTATCTCCGTGTAAGTAAAAGAGTTTACTTCAAGGGAATGATGAGTTTTATATCATGATAATAGTAGTTGACTATCAATAATGACATTATTAAATGAATCTAGAATCACGTATGTTTTTAAAGAATAAAGTAGATCGTTACTTTAATCTTAAAACATACACCTTAGTATTCTTTTATTACGAACCACATTCTTGATGAGTGATGAACCCATATGTGTTTCATTATAATTGTTGATATGATCAAAATGGATTTTTACAGAGTATCAATCCAGTGTCTGCACGTTGGAATTATTAATTGAAACATGTATTAGGGAACATTCACTCCTATAAAGAGTTTATAGTGATATCATCACTTCTAGATGTTTTACGGAGATTGGTGATTAAACTGGCGCTAGTAGTTTGATGGACTAGCTACCCATCAAGTCTTAACACCAAGATGAGATCTTGTGTGTTAATAACCATATAGAGTAAAATGGGAGATCTAGAAGGAAAAGCCAACATAAGGGCAAAACGGTAATTTTACCCTTTATTGTATGGATGGCTATAATATGGTTCATAATAGAGTTTGCAATTGGACATCTTATTTGAAACATGTGTCCTCATAATATTTAGTAATCCAAGAGTTCAACTAATTGTCTATAGTGGAATGACATTTGGTTAACAAGCTAGAATTAATTCTAATGAGATTAAATATGGGCTTATTGGAGCTTGAATTATGTAAGTCCAGTTAGATTCTCCACTTGGCTTCTAGGAAGGTTATCAAGCAAAATAAGAAATATAAATAGAGGTTACCTGACAAAGAAAGAAGAAAGGACCGAATTAGATTTGGAATAATAATATCGGAACAATTTAATTAAGAGTTAATTAAATTGGGTTTTAAAGCCTATGATTGAATGTTGGGCTTATACTAATTAATTGTTAATTAGAAGCCCAAATGAATATTTAATATTAGGTACAAACTTTGGTTTGATTTGATTAATTAGATTAATTAAATTAAAACAAAGTTATTAAAGATAAAAGGAAAGCAAATTTCGGTTTTATAGCTAAATGTGCAGCTGCACATTTAGCATTGAATTACTAAATTTAAGATGGTTTTTATCATGCTTCATCATCATTAAATGGAGTAATGATCTTATCATTAAATGGTTTAATGGCTGTCTTTTAATGATGGCATGTAACCTTTTAGCATTCATTTGATTAAAGAAGGAGGAGGTGCATTTGATGTACTCTCTCCCTTCTTTCATCTCATAACTGAAAATGAGAGGGTCTCATTTAGGTATTAGTCTTTTCATATAGCCATCTTAAACAAATGAGAGTGTCTCATTTATTGGCTTCTTTAATTTTGATTAAAGAATGAAGTGATGCATTAGATCACCATCACTTCTTTCCTTCTTCTTTCCTTCATCTTTAACCGAAATTGAGAGAAAGAGAAGAAGGTGTTGTTGCAATTTTTACTCACTCTCTACACTCTTGCATGAGCTAACCGAAACTTGTAATCAAAAGAGTCTCATTTTTGGCTTTTTTCAACTAAGGAAAATCTCTTTGATATTTCTTCTCCTTTCCCACCAAAGGATCTTGTTAACCAAGTTTTCCAAGAAGAACAAGTGGTAGACTAGATTGGTCGACGATACAATAACAAGGAGAGGATACATTAATAAGGAGAGGATACAAAAGCGAGAAGTCAAAGCTGTAGCTAGGAGTCAATATAATTTTCATCTTGTTCTTATGTTAGTTATTTTCCTTATACCATATCATGTATGGCTTAAACATGTTGATTTGGTTATTATGCTTCTGTTGTGTTTTGATTTCGGAAAAAATTTTCAAATCTATTATTTTAGCCAAATCTACTATGTTTTATTTTCGATCCAACAATTGGTTGGCAATTAAATTTTGTATGTTGCATATTTTTATGTGATAGAAAATATATGGTGTATGTTTTGCTCGTTTGGTTGTCCATAGAATATATAGTTACCTTGTAAGTTTTTTTCGTTTGGTTTGTAACAAAGAGGGTGGCCTATCATCATCATGTTTCCTCCTTGGCTTCATTTTTCTGTTTTCTTTGATTTTGTAATGTACACATTTCTGTAATGATGAAGATGAAGCAACCATGGATCGAAGAAAATAATAGGTAATGGTGTTGGTGTATCCTTTAGTGTAATGGTAGTTTCGGTTTTTATGAAAATCAAGTGTTGGATTTTTTGTTTTCATATAAGTTTCAGATTTATGGCAAACAAATGCTGGAAATTTTGTTTTCTTATTGACAAAGTTTTGGTTTTTGTGGAAGACAAGTGCTGGGTTTTTTTTTATATTGAAAATTTTTGGTTTTATGAAAAACAAAAAGTTTTGTTTAATAAATGCCATTACACACTTTTTACCGAATGGGTCGGGCCATATAAGCGAAGAGTTCAAAGCGAAAGATCCAAGTCTAAAAAGAAATTTTTGGGCCTAAAAGCCAAGTAATTGTATTTATGTTCTAGGATGGACAATCAAAAGTTGCTTATTAGTTCATGAGATGAATGGATAAATGGATGCAAATAATATGCGATATTATGTGATTGTATCTCATTTAGAAAATTGCCAACCCTAGGCTTTACCATGCATTCATTATGTACGAGATATATAATGAAACAATATAGGATGGATAATAAATTGCATCTAAGCAAGATGGTATTTATTAAAACTTAAAGACCAAAAGATTGAGTGGGAGAGGATGCTCATGTGAGAGTCCGCAGTCTCTATGTGATGGCCCATTTGCATGTGGTGAAGTGTTACTCCCCACCGGAGGACATGAATCCTAGATCTTGCATGGTTTGGGTCTCCTAAAGGATAAGTCCAGTCATTGGTAGCAAATGTGACCTCCCACCGAGGAATGGTTTGCAAGTACCTTTAGTGGATGAATCAAATGGTTACACACTCAATATAGTTTATCAATAACCTGCCCACTATAGCTCTGTTGATAAATGTATGGACCAAATTATGGCGCTTCTAAAAAAGATAGGCATTAAGATGATTGGTAGTTTTTTTAGTGACAGGGTCCTAGTTTTTCTTTTAATGGATAAAATGGCCCACCATCACTTAGTCCGTTATGGATAAGAAAAATAACCGTCATATAAATATTTAATTTTTAAGTTTTGTTAAATCTATCATCATGCATACATGCATCATGATTTTATACAAAGTTCCAATATTATTGACTAGTATGCTCATGCTTTAATAATTTATATTTTCAGACATAATCACCACAATATGAATCCACTCACTTTGCTCTTGGCTAATAACAAATTGGAAAACGGGGAGAATTTTAATGAATGGATACATAACCTTGACATTGCTCTTCAATATGAACGAATTTCATGGGTATTAATGGACAATGAGCCTGCACCTCTGGGTGGCAATTCAACTTCTGAGTAAGTCCAACAACTTGAGCGATGGCAGAATGTTGATAAGAATCCTAAGTGTTATATTCTAGCTTCTATCAGCAGAATGTTGTAAAAGCAAATTGCATGCATAAAATCTGCTGGTGCAATGGTCCATCACCTACATGAGATGTTTGGTGTGAGGACCAGGTCTGCAAGAGTGAAAGCTATCCAAACCTTTCATAATCTCAGAAAAACCCGATGAACCGATGCTTATGGTAATCTCTGCGGTTATTGAGGCTGAGATGCTTGGGGCATACATGGATGCGGAAACGCAGATGATTATAATCATCAATAGCTTAAACTCTTCTTTTTAGTAGTTTAAGTTGGATTATAAGCTCAACACCAAGGATTACACCTTGAGTGAGTTGATCAATACCCTTCAGAGCACATAGGAGATATTAAATATCAAGGCTTATGGGCCTGAGGCTAATGTAGCATCTTCTTTTAAGCCTAAAGGTAAGGGCAAGCAAAAAAAGAAGGGTCCAATGAAAAAGAAGGCCCAAATAGCGGTCAAAGTCCAACCCATGAAAAAGAAGGCCAAAGAGGACACTAAGGGAAAGTGTTTCCAATATGGTGAGCAGCCCCATTGGAAAAGAAACTGTGCAGTTTACCTTGAGTCCCTCAAAAGTAAATAAAGTATGAGTTTCCTAAGTTTGTTAGGAACTAGAAATGTGGCAGATTCATCTGATTCTTGGATATTAGATTCAGGAGCCACTGATGATGTTTGCAATCCTTTGCAGGGGTTCCAGCAAAGGAAAAGACTACATAAAGGACAATTTTAAGTCAAGATAGCAGATGGATCCTATGTTTTAGCAGAATCAGTGGGAGTACTTATCTTAGACTTTCCTAGTGGTCATAGGTTATATTTGGAGGATGTATACTACATCCTAATGATTGTAAGGAACATGATTTCTGTTTTTTGTCTAATAAAATCTGGTTATTCCTTATAGTTTGAAAATTTTGTTTCGATATATAAGAATAAGGATTTTATTTGTAATGCGATAATTAAACATGGATTGTTCTTTATAGAACCTATGACAGGCTCACTAAATACTACATAATTAATAAAACCAAGACAATCCAATGACTCTAACATTCATTCAAAATATCTGTGGCACTTAAGAATGGGTCATATCAATCAGAAAAGACTTGATAGGTTAGTAAAGGATGGGATCCTTACAGACTTGGATAATGATCCATTACCCATCTGTGAATCTTGTATTAAAGAAAAAATGACCAAGGCCTCATTTACTTCCAAAGGAAGCAGATCTGAATCCACGTTGGACCTAGTACACACTGATGTGTGTAGGCCTATAAACGTACAAGCTAGAGGAGGTTATGAATATTTCATAACCTTTATAGATGATTACTCTAGACATGACTATTTGTATTTGATGCATAAAAAGAGTGAGTCCTTTGAAAAGTTTAAAGAATTCAAAACTGAAGCTGAGAAGTAGCTAGGCAAGCCATTAAAACAACTTCGATTGGATCAAGGTGGTGAGTACTTATCTAGAGAGTTCCAACAATTTCTAATTGAAAATGGAATTGTTTCCAACTTGTCAGCTCCTCGAACACCTCAACATAATGGTGTAGTAGAGAGGTGAATAGGACTTTATTGGAAATGATAAGATCAATGATGTCCTATGTTAGCCTTCCATAATCGTTCTGGGGATATTCCATACAAACGACAACTTATCTTCTTGACTTTGCTCCATCCAAATCGGTGCCTAAAACACCTAAGGAGTTATAAACTGGCTGAGTGTCTTCATTGCGACACTTAAGAACTTGAGACTGCCCAGCCCATGTTCTAAGGCTTGAATCCATAAAGATGGAACCAAGGTTAGAAGTATGTTTGTTTGTAGGATATCCTATGGGTACACGAGGGTACTATTTTTACAGTCCTCGGGACAAGAAGGTATTTATGTCGACAAATGCGACCATCTTGGAGGAAGAATTTGTGAGAAATCACAAAGGAAGAAGTGAAGTAGTACTAAAGGAGTTAGCTATTTCGTCCAAACCAAGAGTTGATTTGGATATAGTAGAACAAGATATCGAAATGGATTTAAAAGTTGAATCAGAAGAGCATCCTGAACATCAAGTAGTACCTAGACGTAGTGGGAGGGTTGTGAGACAACCAGACAGGTATCTAGGTCTAGGAGAAGGGATAATTTCCATCTCAAACCAAGAAGAAACGGATCCCATTACTTATACACAGGCTATTAATGATGTTGATGCAGAAAATGGCTTAAGGCGATGGAATCGGAAATAGATTCAATGTACACCAATGAAGTCTGGATCCTTATAGATCTACCATCAAATGTAAAAGCCATAGGGTGTATATGGATCTACAAAAGGAAAAGAGGATTTGATGGAAAGGTAGAGACTTTTAAAGCTAGATTGGTAGCTAAAGGCTATACTCAAAAAAGGGTATAAACTATGAGGAGACTTTTTCTTTAGTTGCCATGCTTAAGTCCATCAGAATTCTTTTGGCCATAACAGCCTATTTTGATTATGAAATATGGCAAATGGATGTCAAGACCGCATTTCTTAATGGGGATCTTGAGGAGACCATTTATATGGCCCAACCAGAAGGGTTCATTGAGCCAGGTAATGAGCATAAGGTGTGTAAATTGCAGAGGTCCATTTATGGACCTTACCAAGCATCTAGGTTTTGGAATATTAGGTTTAATAAGTCTATCAAAACCTATAGGTTCATACAAAACTTAGATGAGCCTTGTGTCTATAAAAGGATGCAAGAAGGCAAGGTACTTTCCTAATCCTGTATGTCAATGACATTCTGCTCATTGGAAATGATGTAGGAATGTTATCTACGATTAAGGGATGGCTGAAGGAACAGTTCCTAATCCTAAATTTTGCTTATCTCAACCACTATAGTCAAAAAAATCTCCACCCTCTAATTGTATCTACAAAACATGATGAAGAACTCTACAACTATTGCAAAAAGGGTTAGGCAAGAAGTGTTTCTCCCTTAGACCTTAAGTTATTTATAATAGATTTTGGACATTTTACTAATTTAATTGAAATTAAATTCTAATTTTAATTAAAATTACAAAAAATTCAAATTAAATACAAATTATGCCTAAATAAGATCCAATTTCTTATATTGATCCTTATTTATTAAATATCTTATATTTAATCATAAAGTTTCTCAAACTTTACGATCAAATCTAACTTCAGTTAAATATCTTTTCTCTCTTCAACTGATTCTTTATGTGTGACTTATTAGGTTCTTAAATATGTTTGCAATGGATATAAATTATAACCCTGAATTATATTTAGGATTATATAAAGTAAAGTCCTTTACTTTATCTTTAATTATTTAATTAAACAATTTAGATCCATAGATCAAGATTAACATATAGCAACACATCATGATCACTAAAATATTTGAGAATATCAAAGTAGATTTGACTAATCTTTATGTGCATAATGTTTCTGTATAATTCAATCTTTCCATCATACAATGTTTTGATTAAACATAGAGCATGGAATTAATATGTCCTCTATTTTGAGTCTAATCATATTAGTTCTCCACCATTAGCTATTGCTTCAATTACTAACATTTGTAAACTATTTTACAAAGTGTCATTCCACCTTGTCTAGGATTTTTCAAATCAATACTAATCGAGAATAATGAAATATTCTCCCTAATTACTTTAAGGTGATGAATCATATATTGATCACTTAACTACTTCCATATAATTCATGCTACATCCAATGTTATCGAATGAGTTATCCTTAACTAGAATAGGTTATAAAAGATGATAAAGAGACCAAAACGTATCACTACTGCACCAAACTTGGTCACATAAAGAGGCTTTGCTACAAATGGAAGAGAGACTAGAAAAAGCAAGACAATCAAAAGTATGAAGACGACAACAACACTATAACAATGACACAAAGCATAGATGATTTAATGTCACTGATTTGTGCGACCAATGAATGTCTCCATATTAGTTACTTAGATTTGGAGTGACTTTTCAATATAAGGGTGTCCTACCATTATGTTCCATGGTGATTTCAGAAGTGTGAATATGAGAAATTAGAGCTCCGCCAATATCGTGGGTATGGGTGACATTAGAGTTCAGAACTATATGAGGTGTATGTTTACATTGAGAGGTGTTCAACACATTCTAACTTTGTGTCTTAATTTATTGTATATGAATGTGTTTAACCAAAAAGGATATCGACACATGTTTGATTATACAAAATGGAAGTTGTCTAAAGGAGCACTGACAATTGCTCGTGGTGAATTGTATTGTACTTTTTGATTATACAAAATGGAAGTTGTCTAAAGGAGCACTGACAATTGCTCGTGGTGAATTGTATTGTACTTTGTTCAAGACATATTTGAAGGAATGTGCTAGAGAATTACATGATGTTCATGAAAATAATTCACCGAATTTGTGATATTGGAGATTAGGACACATTAGCATGAAGGAGATCAAGTTTCTAGCTACAAAATCACTTATCCCTATAAAGAATACAAATTCTCTAAACCCTTGTGATCATTGTATAGATGGAAAGCAACATCGAGTCTCATTTCATAAGAAATAAAGGAAGAAGACAAAGTTTAAGCTTATCATAGCCTAAATAGGTACATGATCAGCACGTGAAACGTAAAAGTTTAAGCCCTTAGATCACATGTAAGTTTAACTAATAGTGATAGAAATTAGTACAAAATCCCAAAAAATAAATAACAACATGAGCATATGTAAGTATAAACATAATAAAGTACAATAATGTTATCATGTATAAGAAGGAAAATTTTCAATATACTAAACTATACCATTGCGAACTCTAGAGTATAAGTACTAATGAAAACAAATGAAAATCATACTTAAAGGTAGATATGTTATTCATTATTGTGAATTTAGCTGTAGCTGACCTAAAAAATAGAGTTGAGGAGAGTTAAACCTCACTAAGTAAGTACATATCACCCTACGATAACCAATGGCATACTCACACAATATACAATTTATACTATTATAACATATATATATGATGCATGGAAAATCACATCCAATAGATAATAAATCGTGAAGAAGGAATACATGTAGGACTAGTCTCTAAGGGTAAATCCTTACAATACTATATCTTGAATGGCTACAAGGAACTAAGCATCACTAACATAACGTTTGGTTACTGTCCCCGTGAGCGGGGACAGTTGACAAAACAAAGAAATTCTGTCTCCGATATCGTTTGGTTCATGTCTCCACATTTTTTGTCTCCTGTCTCCGGAAGACAGGGACAAAGTTTTCTGTCCGTTCCAAAACCAGAGGACAAAAATAATTTGTCTCTGTCTCCGGAGCAAATACGCGCGCTTCCTCCCAAATTACCCCTCTCCTCTCCTCTGATATACATTTTCTTGTTTCTCTCTCGCACGCCCTCTGTCGCCAGATTCACGCCTCCCTCGCACGCCCTCCTTCGCATCTTCCAACATTCACTCGTCTCTCTCACGCTGGTATTGTTCCACCTGGTATTGTTCTTTCTCTCACTATTCTGGAGTCGGAAATGAAGGCTGGCTTCCACACGTAACCCATCATCGAAGGGACCACTGGCACAATCTTTGTTCACCTATTCCAATTTAAGAGTCTTCCGAGCTGTGGGAACTGAAGGCTCTGTGGTTTAGTGACGGCAGAGAGTAGCTTTTGGTTTTTGGTACGGTGTTTTGTTTATCGTTTCTTGATTGGTGCATCTGATTTGAGTCGAAAATTGGTGTTAACGGAAACATTTTCCTTTTCTTTTTGTTTCATCTTTGGATTCAATTCATTTCCAGTTTCAGGAACTCAAACTACAGCGATGAGGCCATGGGCAGAATATTTTTTCGAAATTTTC
>JAOQMQ010000005.1:20167283-20180477 GCA_027563845.1 Erythroxylum subrotundum | reverse complement strand
GATTGGCACTCAGTCACAACAATAAGAATGAACACAAGTCTCATGCATATAATATTATAAGACTGAAAATCATGAATAGTCTGTAAGGTGATATTGAATGACTATGTGACATGCCATGATATGTGAGTATCTGTACAATACATGTATGATTAAAATGAGTAATTATGGAAAATGTGATATGTGTATAAGATCCAGTGAATTCATCAATGATGGTTCACTCATTTGAGTTCGCAAAACTCATCAAAATTCCAATGTTGTCTTTTCAGGACCGAGAGACAACTCTTATTACTGAAAGGCTCTACTACCGTCTAGATTGTGTTTTGGCAAGTGAAGACATGGCTCAAAGGTCGGTCAGCTGGGACTTTTGGATGGCTTAGATAGATCTGATACATTTCCTCTTTCATGTAACACTTTTGTATTAGGTTTTTGATGATGTATATAGGAAAAATGGGAAAGTCACAATGTAGATTTTCGATTTTGTAAAATGAAATGAGGAAAAAGTTGGTTTTAAAAATATTGTGACCTTCTTATGATGCTTTACAAGTGATTAATGATATGATGCCATATGAAGTGAATGTAGTGATCGAACGTAGCTCACCCTTATCGTAGGTTATGTACTGGAATGACCTCCGGGCGTCCCGGTGTGTACCCTGCAGTAAGGGGGCGCTACAACAACTTAGCATAAAGTCATATGATTTCTAAACAACATACAACTTTTTTATGTTCTGACTAGCTATTTGAAGAAGGCATACTATAATTTCACAAACATATATGAGTGTTTCAACTGCAAACCACTTCAAAAAATTTCATCATCAAACTACATACTTAAAACCCGACTTTGAGCTGGACAGAAAACTCAACAATATGATCAATGATTTTAATATCATGCAATAAGACAATGATCACTCAAACATTCTAATTAAACTTCTTTAAAATTGCAAATGCTTCCCTTAAGTCATTCAGGTATGTATACACAACAAACAAAGAATATTCTCAGATCAACGTAAGATAAAGAAGGACTTACCACTTTGAGAAGAAGTCCTCAAATTTCAAGTTTCCGAATGCGAGAAGATTGATGTAGAACTAATGCAAGTAGCACACCCTGTAAGTGTAAATTTCAGTTGATTGATTCATTGACTCAAATGGAATATAAATCGAAAGTGACAACCCCATGCAGATTAATTCAATTTGCTACAACTATCTACAGATTAGATTAACATAAACAACAATGCTTTTGTTGTTTCTGTAATAGCAGAGAAGAGGTAATAAGAAGAGTTGAAAATGGCCTTTCACTGAATTCGGTTTTGTTGATGGAAAAACCCATGAACAGAACGTAATGCCTCACCCAATCCATACCCATCAACAAAACCGAATCCCTTATCCCTTCCACACCCATCAATAACACACAAACATAAGTCCATAACCAACATCCCTTACCCATTCGAAACCCATTACCCATATAAGAAAAACAAAACCGATGGGATGAAAGAGTCTTACCCAGAAGAGAGGACAGATAGTCAAACACTGGGTTGGCGTGAAGGGAGAGTGACGTTTCTGGAGAAGACAATCTGGAGGTATAGAAAGTGAAAAATGAGAAAGTTGTCGCAAGGTGCTCTCGTGTTCTAGAAAAAATTACTTTACCTTTGACGACGGAGATGAAGCAGAGGGAAGAAGGAGAGTTGCGACAGAGGATAGTTTCAGTTTGAAAATTGACGAGGGTATTTTTCAGGTGGTTCACAACGGAGACGAAGGAGACGGACGAAGGAGAGGCATAAGAGGCATTAAGGTATAAGAGGCATTAAGATTTGACTTTGATTTATAGAAAATTATACGTTTTAGAAATGAAAAAAAACTCATTTCATTGATAATGATTGTTCATTGAGAATAATCTCTAAATCTTTTTGTATAAACTCATTTCATTAATAATGATTGTTCATTAAGAATGTTAAAAAGATTTAAAATGAAACGAGTTTCATCATCATCATCAATGCCTAGTTGAAGTACTGCTAAGGTGGGGAGACTGGGGAGATCTGATAGTATGTAGCCTTACCCCTACCTAGTAGAGAGACCGTTTCTGATAGACCCAAATGCAATGTGTCATGAAGATCTTAGAAAATTATAAATGGATGTGCATACATTTCTAAGAAATAAAAGTAAAGTAAATAAATAAATCAAATGAACATAAAAGGTAAGAAAAACAACTAAATACAAAAATACAACACAATACAAATAAATAATAAAGAGAAACAATAATCGTAATATTAAAAAATAACGAGCAAGAATAATAAATATAGCACAAAATAACGTCCATGTAGAACATGTCTAAGATTAGTAATAAACGTTAAGAGAATTACATACCAGAAGAGATCTGTACCAACCACGATAAGAAAGACCCTTAACCCTATCCTAGTACGCCAAAGTTTCCTGTTGCGAGCTAAGTCCTCGATAAGATCCAACCTATCCATATCATTCTTGATCACTTCCCCCCATTTATTTTTAGGTCTTTCTTTTTTCCTCTTACAGTCTCTAAGTATTATTTTCTCGCATCTTCTCACTAGAGCGTCGATATGTCTACTCTTAACATGTCCAAACTATCTAAGCCATGCTTCTCTCAATTTTTCATTTATACCAGCCTCCTTTAATTTGTATCGTTTTAAAATGAAATGATTTTATAGTAAACAAAATAATTCAGTTGGATTTAGAAATATTTGTTGAATAAAAGATGAAATTTATTTATTAAAATAAAGAATTATGTTCTTGGATGAAAGAGAGTCTCAATTTTCAAAACTAAAAAAGACTAATACGAATAAATTAGGTTGATTTATAAAATTTTGATTCACTATAATATAGAAATACATCTAAAATATAGAAAATTTAAACCAATGGTGTTTAATAAAGCTAAAATGAGTTTGAAAAAATATAATAGGTTAAACTAGGTGGCTTAAATTGAACTCAAAATTTTAAAACAATAGGCCTTAAGTGATTGAAGGCTTTTTTGAAAAAATAATTTTTTTCTATCTAGCTTTTAGACCTAGAGAAATTATGCTCTTAACCCATTATTGGGCTAAATAAAAAATAGATATCAAAACTTGTGCTTTTGAAGAATTCTGGCAATTGGATTTCTTATTCCTTTTCAATTACTACTTTTATTTAAGCATTTATTTTTATATGTGTGAGCTCGTGTTCCTCTCACTCTTATCCTTAAATAGGCCAAGTATTAATCATATAAGACCATTTGCAAGCAGAAATATATTAATGTAATCAATTTTTTTAAAAAAAATTTAACTGAAGGATTGGAATTGGGTTATAAGAGATTTGGGTCCAACCTTAGGTTCTTTTATAAAATTTGAAGGCCTAAAGTAAGGTTTTTTAGAACCTAGGACTTAGGTCCAATTTGATTAAGAGTATTTCTTTTTAAAACAATGAGCCTAAAGATAAATATGAAATTAAAAAAATTTAATATTTTTTAGCTCTGATAACAATAGATTACAAGAAGAATGTGTTGAGCCCAATTTGACTTATTTTATTCTTTGGGATTATTTCTTAAACTTTGATATAATAATGATTGAATATAGTAATGATAAGCTTGACTTAACCTCGTATTTTAAGGCAACAATTACCAAGTTATGAACCTTAAAAAGAAATGATTTGATGTAATGTATTTAATACAAACTTAGCCCATCTCTATACTTAACATAATTTAACCCAACTTAAAATAAAAAATAAATTAACTAAAAGAAATGACTTGATGCAAATTTAATACAAACTTAGCCCATATCTATATATTTAACATAATTGAACCCAACCTAAAAAAACAATTAATTAACATTTGCCTCGAATGGATAAAAAAGAACTTGCAAAAAAAATAAATGTTTATGAAAATCAAGAGCGAATCTTAATTTCTAAACAATAATTTTCATTAAAGTAACAAATTGCATTAATGTAACTATAAACTCAAAAATATTGAGTAGATAATGAAGGAATTACTAAGTCTCCAGGGAAAGGAAATTCATTGATAGAGCTGCAATTATAGATTAGGGAGAGTACTCTTAAATGAAAGCAGTCTATAGATTCCCTAGTTCAATCCTCATAAGTCAGCCTATCAAAGAATCCTACTCTAATGATTGCTTCCAATACTACTTTGGAAACCCCTATTGTTATATTGAATAAAGAATCTTCATGTGCCATTAAGAAGAAACCCAACTATAAATCCAAGAGGAAAGGGCATAATAGCTCCCTTTCTTAATGATGAACATTATTACTTAAAACATTTGGGGCTTAGATAACCTAAATAGACAAGTGTTGAAGGACTTCTTAACTTTTAAAAAGTCAAGTTTTGTTGGTTTAATTGAAACCAAAATAAAGAGTTCTTAATTCCAAAGGGGACTATGGATTTTGGATAATAAGCGGATCACATTATGTAATCTCACATTAATGGCCGCATCATTGTCTACTTTGACCCTAATCTTTTCTACCAACATCATTAAAGCTATTTTGATTAATACATCAATTGCCAAGTTATCCTAATCCATTCTCACTTGTTCTTAAATATTACTATGGTATATATCCTACTAATCCAGAGTTTTAAAGAAAGTATCTTTAGGATGATCTAACTTCTCTATAGGTTGGATCCTCTTTGGTTTTAGAAAGTGTTTTTAACTGTACTTTACTTGCTTAAGAGGTGAATGGAAGATCCAAGTTGAAGAGTTGTAATAATGATTTCTGTAAATTTATTAGTTGTGGAGCTATAATAGAACTAAGGTTCACTAATAACTACTTAGAATAATAAGCAAAGTGATACCTAATTTCTTTTAAAAAAAAAGCTTGATAGGTGCTTGATAAACTATCCTTTACATGTCTAAGTTTCCACATAATTTTGCTCACTTTTACAATCCCCTTAACTTTTATCATACTCCAACCAAAGCTTATAACTTTTATCATACTCCAACTAAAGTTTACTTGAATATGAGAGAGATTAAAAGGAATTCACCTTTTAAAGTTTATCAACTCTTTTTTGGAAGATCCAGGAATTAGAGAGACCACAATAAGAGGTCTGAGTGCCTAAGCAGTATACTGTAAAGCTATAGGTGTGTGTAGAAGCTAAAAGCTATCAAAAGAGAACAAATAAAATTGAATAAAAGGAGATGTAACTCCTTAATAAATGATAAACATACATCTTTGAGTCCCTCAATATGATCTAGGAAAAGTTGAGAACTAAACCAAAAGATGAGACATTTAAAATTCTTAAAGGCTCAACTCTAAACAGATATGTGGAATCTCTTGAAATGTGATATTCCTTGCCAAAATAGAATTCTAGGATTAACTAGTTAAGTAACAGTGATAGTAACACCAAATTCTTCCATAATGTGACTTTGGACATGAGAAAAATAAACAAATAATATCTATAAAAAAACTAGATGGTATTGTCTTAATTAATCATCAAAAGTTGAAAGAACTGGCTTTTGATCACTTTAATAGATTATGAGGTACTAATGATGTTGTAAGTCCTTTATATATAGAGGATAGAATTTGTTTAGTATAAGCCATCTCAAGGGATCAAATTGACTTCCTCGATAAAGAGGTTACTATAAATGAAATAAAGGAAGCCCTTTTTAACATGAAATTGAAAAAGATCCTAGACTTAGTAGATTCAATGGAAGATTCTTTTAGATTACTTAGGATAAATCAAGTGAAATGCTTTTTATCACTGTCCATGAATTCTTTGGAAGAGGAAAATTATTAGAGGAACATAACAAATTCTTTATGTTTTTAATCCCTAAGATCCTAAACCTAATTTCCCTATTTAACTATAGACCCCTTCTCATGCCATAATATGATTTATAAGCTCATCTCAGAGTTATTGGCTTATGAATTAAAGGTTATTCTTAAGAAAATCTTAACCCTTATTAAGGCCCTTATATTCAATGAAGAGAATTGGTGGTAATATATTAATTTCTTATAAGTTTTTTAAAAGCTATCAAAAGAGGATGGAAATAATAAGTTGTGATTTGAATATTGACTTCATCAAAGCCTTTGATTCCTTATAATGGAATTTCTTGTTTAGTTTAATGAAGTTTTAGTTTTCCTTGAAAAGTTCACCAATTAGGTTAAGCAATATGTCACCTCAGCCTCATACTCTATCTTGGTTAGTGTTGAACTAACAAACTTATTTAAAGTGACTAAAGGACTTAAGTAGGGAGACCTTTATTACCTAACCTATTCTCCATCAGTACGAAGGTCCTCAGTAGACTCATTGGTTCCAAGGAATCCAATTTTAAATATCATTATAGATGTAACAAAATTGGCATTTTAAACCTTTCTTTTGTATATGATCTTCTATTACTATATGGGGCTATAAAGGAATCAATAAAGGTTCTTACCAAATCCTTGGATCATTTCAAAGAAATTTCAATGTTGAGATACAATCCTTTTAAAAGTAACTTTTATATATCAACAGGAACTAGAGCAACAGAGAAGCTCTTAGAAATTACTAAAGGTTTTAAGCACAAACATCTTCCTTTTAAGTAATTAGGGATTACTATCACTACAAAGAGATTGTCATTCTCCAATTGCATACCTCTCATAAATCTATTCACGAAAGCCTACGAAGCTGATACAATAGGGACTTTTCCTATAGTGGCAAACTAAAACTCATCAGCTCCATTTTGAGTAATCTTCATATTTATTGGTTCCTCACATTACCCCCTTAGAGAAGAAAATGAGGTCTAGTAAAAAGCTAATTAGGAAATTCTCATAGTTAGGGCTCTAGGAGAAAGGTAAGGTGACTATAGTTAAATGGATTGAACTCTATTTGACCAAGGAGGGTTAGGGTCTTAAGATTAACTCTATTAGAACCTTGAGATATGTATTCCTGATGAAAAGCCTACGAAAGATTTGCACGGATAAGGAGTCACCTTGGGTTGAATGGCTTCATACACAGTTCTTAAAAGGTGAGAGATGTGCATAGTAAAAAAAACAAATACCTCATAGACCCTTAGATAGAATTTACTGATAAAGGACTTAAAGAGCTACAATTCAAATATAAAATTGGGAGTGGAAATGGTACTTCCCATTGGTTTGTCAATTGGAACAATTTAGGCCTTTTATATAAACTTTAAATTTTTGATTCACTCAAAGTATGTACTCTTATCAGCACTAACGTTGAGGCAATCATATAAGAGGATATATGGAGTTAACTAATTCATGTTTCAAGGGGTTTTGGACTAGTACTAGAAAACCTCCTACATATTCCCTTAGCCACTTTAAAGAGGACACTATTCTCAAACTAGTCTTGCAAGGAGTTACTAATGGGATCATAAGGAAAGGTCTTATGGAACAAGTTGGTTTAGAAAAAAATAATCCCTAGCACATCATTCATCCTTTAGTTTGCAATAAATTATAGATTATGTTCAAAAGCTCTAGAATTACCTTAGGTAGACCCTGTGTGATCTGTAAAGACAAGGATGAAGCTATAGACGATTTATTTTTCAAATGTAGTTTCTGCTATGAAATTTAGAATCAGATATCAACCCTTTTACAACCTACGATGTGACTTTTATATATGGGAAAATATCATTGATTAGGCTACAAGATCAAATGTCCTATAAAGGGAGACCTTAAACTTTTAGGGACGAAATGAAACTAGGGGATTTTCAGGGATGCCTAAACCAATAAAAAGGTCATTAGTCAAAGGCTTATTGGTAAGATAAGGAAGCTACCATAGCCAGAGGATTGAATCTAACATTATGTCTAAGCTTGGTAAGTCAAAGAAACTTGTAAAAAGAAGAGTAAAGAATTTACTCTAGTAATTCACTTTATGGTTTTAAGTAAGGGGATATATGAGAAGCCTAAGACAATTCCTAACTATCCTTGAAATAAAATATAAGAAAATTTAGGGTTAATTACTAAAAAAAGCCTAAACTTTCGTCAAAATTTTAATTATAGCCCAAACTTTAAAAAGTAGCAATAAAATGCTCAAACTTTCCATTTTTTTAATTTTAGCCCTAAATTCAAAAAGTAGCAATAAAATGCTCAAACTTTCAATTTTTTTAATTTTAGCTTGACGTTAGTGTTTCCGTTAAGTTTGTTGGCGTGGCTTGCTATGTGTTTCAGAAGCCTTAACTATTAATACACGTAAGCCAAAATTAACATAACAATTGAAGATTAATTTTTTTTCGACATCATTTAAACACATAATTAAAATGATGTCGTTGTTTAAAAATGATCTAAATTAGATTATGCAACCTCGACAATCTTACGCTTTAATTTCAATTTTTTCCTTCGTTTTTATTTTATTCTATCGACGCCCTCCCACTTCGATTTTCACATTACGTAGCCCCGACGTCCTCACTAAGGGCATCAATAGAATGAACTAAAAACAAAGAGCTTACTGGTGCAGTATGCTATAATAAGAGAGTAGTTTGGGACGTTAGAAGAACAAACAAAAAACAAAAGGCTGAGGGCATCAAGAGAACAACATATAATGTCGGGCTAGAATTAAAGTGAGCTCTAAGTTAACTAGTATACTGAGTTTGAGGGTTACTAAAGATTAAGTGAACCTCCGAAAGAAGTGATTAGACAGAATACTAAAGATTGAGTGAACCTCTCAAAGCTTTGATCCTAAAAGGGATAATGAATCCTTATAGACGGGCAAACTTATTGGGCACCATCCTAATCACAATGCTACCATGGCAATCATTTATGGGATTTTAGAGCCAAAACAACATAAAGAACATATATAGATATAAATATATGATGTGAGTGCTCACCTATGTCCAAAAGGTAGTTATATAACCTTTCATAGACTTTACCCTTTTTTCATTAACTTGTCTATTGATAGTTGTAGATTGCATCGTGTTTTCGTAGGTAGTTTAGTTTGTATTTAGTTGTTAATTTGATTGTTTAGTACATGTTTAGGTTAGAATTGTGTTAGTTAGTATATATTTATGTTTTAAGCGTTTTGTGGGTTAAAGTATGCTTTTGAGCTACAATTTTATATATTTTAGGTGCCTAGATGAGTTTGCTGGTGTTTTAGGGCAAGTATTGAAGAATGAAGAAGATTCAGAGGAGGGCCAGACCTAAAACCAGGGCCACAATCGTGAAAGAACTGGGTGCAAGGGGTCACGATCGTGGCATGTTATGTTATGATTGTGACAGAGAGCCAAACAAAGGGGACATGATTGTGGCACTATTGGCCACGATCATGGCCTGCACGACAGAACAAGCCTTTCGGACTCAGAAAAAAACCCTAGGGTTACCCAAATTAGAAAAGCCTATAACAGGTATTATGATGAAACCCTATGGAGAGCCTACATTTTGCTACATTTGAAAACCTTCAAGAAAGAAGAGAGCAGAGGAAGAAGAGGAGAGAGAGGAGTGTGCTGCTGCAGCTGCTACATTCCCAAGCCATCTCGATCGTTTCCAAGAGACATGTCCATTTCATCTTGTTATTCTTTTCTTTGAATGTATATGATGAATATGATGATGATGATGGGTTTGGATTGGATGATGTTCTAAACTCTATAGGGATTTTGAGTTAATTCAATTTTAATCTAGTTCTCTTTTATGTTGATTGATGAGGTGTTGTGATTAATTGTAGGGCTTTCATGTTTTGATAATAAACTGAGAGGGTGAATCGAATAAAAATGATTGGGTTGGATTAATGAGAATTAAGTGACTTGATAGAAAACACGATTAATCAAATCGGTAATTTGTATGGAGAGAGATCTCGTGTGAGGACCCGGTTGTTCATTAGAACACTTAAGAACTAATTTGGTTGTGAGCATATCATTAATTGAGAGATTATATTTTCAGTTACTCGACATAATCAAGGATTATCAATTAGGGCTTAGTGATTATAACTCGAAAGACAGTAATCCACCCCTCGATAGTCTAGAACCGACACTATATTAAAATGTAAGTAACTAGATTAGCATTAATGATAGGATAAACCCCCCTCTTTCATAATCAGTCAGTTCTTCTTGATTGATCTTCAATTGTCAAATTGATTATGCTCAATTTAATTTCCTTGCTTAAAATTCTTGTTTCTATCATTCCATATTCTCGTATTTACTTCCATATTCTTATATTTACTTTTCTGTTTAGTTTTTCTTTTCATTTTAATTATCCTTTAGGCCTTAGACAACTTAGAATTCGATTAGTTCACCAACTCCTCGAAGGATTAACACCTCTTATATTACACTTGTGATTCAAAGAGATAGAAAGAAGAGAGAGAGAAGAAGAAGAGGAGGAGGAAGAGGATCTTTCGACGCTACTGCCTTCTCAGGGAAGTGGGTCTCCTGACGCTGTTGCCTTCTTGGATTATCCAATCCAAGTTCTTTCTCCTTTCTACTTTCATTTTTATTCATTCAATGTATAAGATTGAAATGGATTGTATGATGATGTATTTTGGATTATTGATGATGTTCTAACTCTTCCTTTGGGATTTACCTTGATTTAATGTTAATATAGTCATTTTTTGTGTTTTATTGATTGGGTGTTGTGATTAATTGCGGTATTTGCATATTTCGATAATAAACTGAGAGGGTGAACCGGATATAAGTGATTGGTTTGGATTAACGAGAGTTAGGCGATTTAACATATCACGTGAATAATCCTATCGATTTTTGGAGGAGAGAGATCACGTGTGAGTCCCAATAGTTTATTAAAGGACTTAAGATCTAATTAGAATTTTGGGTCTTTTGTTAATTGAGAGATTGCAAACTCCATAATTCAATTAGTGTTTATGATTTAGGGTTTAACGATTATAACTTGAGAAAGAGTAATTGACCCTTTGATAGTTTAGAATCGATACCACAATAATACATAAATGGCTATATTAGCATTATGATAAGAAAATTCCCTCTCTTATTACTTGGTAATTTCTCTTGAGTGATTTTCATTGTGACTTATGCGTTGCTCAATTTCCCTTATTTGTGTCTTAATTTTCCAAATTAAATTCCTGCTAATCAAATTCCCGTATTTACTTTTCTTTGCATGGTTATTTTTATTTTATTTTATTTTATTAATTTTCTAGCCTTAGATAACCTAAGATTAGATTAGTTCAACCCCCTCATAGGATCGACGTTTCACTTATTGCAATTCACAACTCGTGCTCTTGCGGCAATTAAGGCTATAAATTGTAAGACTCGACACCTTCAAACAAGATTTTGGCTCCGTTGCTGGGGAGTTATAGGATTAGTTTAATTATTTTAGTTTAAGGAGTTATTACCCTTTCTTGTGATTTTGGTACCCAATCACAAGAAATATATATTAAAAAAATAAAATAAAAGACGAAAGATTGGGTGCAAGGTAGATGACACATCAATTTGGACATCACTAGGCAACTATAAGGAGTCCAAAAGGTTAAATGATGGAGGAAATACATCATAGGAATCAAAATACCACCCTTGTGGACTTCAATGAGGAAAAATTTAGTTGGGAAAGTCATCATTCTTATTGGAATATATACAATCTGGGGTGGCAAAACCACCCAGATTTCTGTTGGTTTAATAATGTAAATGCTCACTTTAGACATCAAGACCTATCAGGATTTCAACCAGATGAGTTTGGTTCATGGGATTCTAAATTGGACTAGATCATGGATAAGCTCATGAATGTGGAAGAGGCCCAGAAGAGACTGGAAGAGAAGTTTGACCAAGTAATGGAAGATCATGCCTCTTCTATTCACAACCAAGAGGTTTGAATGGGCTAACTTTCCAGGGAATTTTGTAAGCAAAGTGTTGAAAATTGTCTACGCAACATGAAAATAAATTCAAAAGAGCAATGTAAGACTAACACACTTAGGAGTGGGAAAGAGTTAGGAGAACCAACGGATAGACCAGCTGAAACCCACTCTGCAGAAGACCAAGAGAAGCAAAAAAAGGATGAAGAAAAGAATGAGGACCCTCCCTATGTTCCTCCCCACCTTACCCATTGAACATACCGTTCGTGAAAATTGATGTGTTCGAATCTTTAAAATAACAAGATGAAGAAAAACAGAGGATATAGGACATAGAGGTTGAAGAAGACACGGAAGTCTCTGTTCTTGAAGTGCAAGAAGAAGAGGAGAAGGGGGTGACTGAGGAAGGATACTAACAACTCACCTTCTTAAGAGAAAAATTGCTAGATTCAGTGGAAGATTTAGGGAGTTTTGTTATTCCCTATTTTGTTAACAGTTTATCACTGAAAAGGACATTACTAAGCTTATTAGGTTTCCTTAATTTGATATATTATTTCCTTTTCATTATCTTGCAATTTGTAGCTTACTCACAGGCTATAAAATTGATGTTGAACGAGAAGGGTGGAAGCAAGCTACACATAATTGATCCAGGCTGAGCTTCCAAGGACGCAAAGTCAAGCTAATGACCCTAAATTAGCACGTTTAGTAGTTAGATTTAAATTGTTGCATAGTTAGAATTGTTTTAAATTCCAAAAATGAGTTCTTAATGATTTGGAATGGTTTTAATTTATAACTCTCTTACTCGTTTTAAAGAAATTATAAGATAGGGTAACAATCTCAGGCGTCAAGTGCATTTAGTCTCAGACATCGACATCATCACCACCTCAATCACCATGACAGGTTCTTATGCTCTAACCCTTGTCCTCTTATTTTATTTTTATGTTTTTCTTTTCATGTTGTTTTATTCCCACCTTATGTGTGACGCCCTGATACCCCCTGGGAGGATACAGGACGCCATTCAGACAATATAACATACATGCATATAGAATCGAGACAAAACCAAAACATACGAAACATTCATCATGCATTCTCAAAAGCTCAAAGCATAAGCAATTCAAAGAAAACATAGATCATAATACACTGAGCTTAGTACAACTTGCTCCAAACTAGAACCAGCTTGAATTAAGGATATTACAAACCTCAAATAAATCCAAATTCATATACATCAAAGACAAGCCAAAAACAAATTCCAAAAATTTAGTTTTAAGAAAACAAGACTCAGACTCCATTGGCCATTGCGGTTGTCTTGTCCCAGTCCTTATGTCCACCTCTCTGAACCTACACGGGGCAAATCTACCGTGCTAAGCATATAGCTTAGTGAATAATAACTAATCTATTCATAAACTAACAACTAACTATACACAATCATGATGTATCAAAAGCATGCATCAACAGTTTATCGGAACGAACAATTCATACATATTATATTAGATCTCAGACAGATTGTACAGAAA
>JAOQMQ010000005.1:20150829-20160983 GCA_027563845.1 Erythroxylum subrotundum | reverse complement strand
TTAATTAATTAAAATATAATTAATTTTTATTTCTTAATATTTTTTACAAACCAACCACTATCAATGGTAATGATAATCATTCATTTCTTTTAACCAACCATTATAATTATAATGATAATATCTATTCTCATTCTTCACTATATTTATTCTCATTCCTATTACCATTCCCCTATACGAACCAACCACCCCCTAAATATGCAGTTTAATTAGGATATGGTATTAGTTTATTCACCCTAGGAATTTGTCACATTCATTTATAGTTTTAGGCCAACCGAATAAATAGCATTGCTAGTATATTTTCATGAGAATGATTAGCAAAAACAATAAGGTAGGTAATGGGTTAAAAATGTGTTTTAAAAAAAGTATTAATTTTGTCTTTTCTAAAAAAAAGTATAAATTTTAATTAAATAATTATTCCACTGGCCTTCAGGCTATGAATAGAGCTAGTAGTCAGTTGAGAATGTGATGTAGCTGACTAATTGGATCGACATTTATCATAAATGTTTGCCTCTGCATCAAAAGGTTATAATGACATTCTAACCAAGTTGTCTAATAAAAATATGACCTAGTTGAGTAACTAGATTGATATTCATCACAAATTTTTGCCTCCGTATAAAAAAGCTAAGTTCATGTCCATAAAAAGTAACAAAAAGAATGTTTTTCAAATAAAAACCTACCAAACTTATGAATAGCTTGACTTTTCATGAAAACTTACTTAGGAATAGTTACAAGTTTGATTGACCAAATAATTATCAATGTGTGTGTACAAATGATAGGGGTGAGTAAACTTGACATCTAGGTCTTGATTAATATGTATATTTAGTCCAGAGTACTTAGATAGGAATTTTTTAGGTTAATAAGTTAGAACAACTTGAAGGATTGTGTTTAGAGTTAAATTCCTTTCGTGAATTTTGATGTCATTGCCTCATTATTGCATTTGGGTGTATGTTATGTTTACTTGTTTTGCTTGGCTTGTTTTGTTTGTTGTTTTGATTGCTTGAGAACAAGCAAACAATTAAGTGTGGGGATGTTGATAGTTGTAGATTGCATAGTATTTTTATGGGTAGCTTAGTTTTTATTTAGTTATTAATTTCTTTGTTTAGTGCGTGTTTAAGTTAAAATTGTGTTAGATAATAAATATTTGTGTTTTAAGCGTTTTGTGGGTTAGAGTATACTTTTGAGCTTCAATTGGTTAATTACCAAAAAAAGTCCAAACTTTCGTCAAATTTTAAATTATAACCCAAACTTTAAAAAGTAGCAATAAAATGTCAAAACTTTCAATTTTTTTCAATTTTAGCCCAACGCTAGTGTTTCCGTTAAGTTTGCTAACATGGTTTGCAGCATGTTTCAGAAACCTTAACTATTAATACACATTAGCCAAAATTAACACAACAAATGAAGATTAATGAAATGACGTCGTTGTTTAAAAATGACCTAAATTAGATTACGCAATCCTGATGACCTTATGCTTTATTGCTACTTTTTAAAGTTACGGCTATAATTATAAATTGACGAAAGTTTGAGTTTTTTTTTTGGTAATTAACTCTTAATAAATTAAGGGAGGCTAAAGCCTAGTAGAAGAATAAGTAAAAGAGAGTTTTTTTGATTAATTTAATCCGCGTCGACTAAAGTCTTCCACATTACACAGTTATGTTTTTCACAGAATTTGTCGTTACTCATGTTAGCATTCTCACTTCTCATATCTTGTACATAAAAGTCTAGTTTACCAAGTTGGGCTACAAATTAGTTTCCAATAAGGGTGTGTTCATGTTAGTTTACAAGATTATAAGAGATTAGGTTGGACAAAAACTGAACGAAAAATTCGTATATTTTCTCTTGCATTATTGATTCTTCTATTTTCTCCTATATAGGCCAAGTTCCTTAACATAAAAATCAGATCAAGTCAAAGATGAGACAAGATGGATGGGCAGAAGTTGTAATAAATCTATCATAAGAAAGCCCACTCGATTAACATATAAAGAGATTCTCTAATAACAATAATCCCTATGTGATTTTCTTCCTGATTAGGTTAGGCTAAATCAAATATATGAATACTATTATATAACCTTATGAATCTTTTTTTTTTGAGAAAATAAGAATTGAATTAAGCCATAAAATGCAATCCAACTGTACAAGTCAGATTGTAGGGCTAAAAGCAACTAGTAACTAAAAAGGATTACAACCATGAGCTTAAATGGAAGATATTGTAGATATTCCAAATGGAGAGAAGATATTATTCATCCTGAATCCTATAATTATGAAAGTTGATTCGATTCTAATGAGCTGCATGAGCTGATTGTAAAATTGTATATAGTTTTGGAAGAAGAATTCTTTTACTTTTTTTATCTTCTTGTTTTACTTTATTTACTTCTCCTGTCAGTCACCAATATATTTAAAATTTATATAAAAATACATTTAATCAAATTCTCTTAAATCTTAATTAATTTTTTAGATGGGTAAGAAACCAATTGTATTTGAATAGTTTAGTTTGCCATTTTTAATATAATAACTATAAGAAAAGTGAATGAGATGTTCATTACTATAATGAATTATTCGAAACAAATTTTAGTCATCCATTAGCTTTATTTTTTTCAAAATAGAAGATATCTGTCCTTTTTTAATAATTAGAAATTTTAATATTCTACTTTACTATACTACAATATCAATCTAAAAATGGAGATAATCCTAAACATTCGTTGTAAAAGATTGTAAAGCAATTAATTTGTATAGCTCATTAATAGAAAATATTAAAATATTTTCAAGAACTTGTATGTATATTTAGAATAATAAATATGATTTAGGAAAGTGACCCATTTCGTTTTTAATAAAAATGATGTTCCTTTTTGCGCTAGTTTTTTTTCCCTACTTTTTCTAGTTACTGTACCTTGCAATTTAATAATATGATTTTATTTTATTGAGTTAGAGAAGATTGTAATCGTCAATCTTCTGTAAACTTAATAATTTGATTACATTATTCAACAAAATCTAATTATTGAGTTCACGTAGTTATTCCAATTCCTTGAAAGTTGAAACTAGGATGACCAAACAAAGGCCCACTAACAGACCCAAAGTACTCAGCGATGACATAAAGACGCACACTCCTACAGCTACAAGTTGTATGCGTGCGTCCATCTAATACTATAAATAGACCAGAATTGGACCACATTTCCCGCGCAAGAGGAGTTCCCAATATATTTATTGTTAACCTTCGAAAAGTAAGAAAAAAGAATAAAGAAGTTAATGATACATATCAACGGCCAAGGCAGCGAGACACTGCCATGGTGAATCATTTGATCCTTTCTGTCTAATCATTTAAGTGAAATGGAAGAGAAAAAGAGAATGAACAAGAAAGAAAGGTTATAAGGTTAGGACCTTGGAGAATGAAGCTTCTAACTTGAATAGGAGATTAGATTCCAGAATTGCGCAGCTGTAGTTACAATCCCCCAAACTTTCTAGCAAGCCTAATCTTTTCTTTAATTAGAAAAACAAACACACTCCATAGCATTTTCACTTTTAATTTTCAGAAAAAGGACAGCGGTTGAACAGAAGATTGGGCGGCTGGCGTTTTACTATCTTAGTGTCAAATCCTTTCTTCTTTCTCATCACATGATACTTCAATATATCTGCAAAAATCACATGATTAGAACCTATTCGATCTTTTCCTATTTGTGAATGAAAGAAAATGATACTTGGAAATGAGAAGAAATTGACATGGAAAAGTGCACATCATGCATGGAAACGTATGTTATTCACGGGAAATTTCATGATAGCCCTCTGGAAATTCATATTTAGAAAAATGTATTGTGTTGAATACAAGAAGATACAAAATAGCTAGGGAAACAAAAAAAGAAAAGGAACTCCTAAATAATCAGTTTCTGTAAACACCACGCGGCACCACATGATACGCGTAAATTGTCAGACTAAACATGACGGCTTAACAAGCTAAGCTGTTTCATAACCTAAGGCTAAACGCTTCCGACTTAAAAACTCATATTCTCGTAAGAGTAAATCCACCCCAGATTAGGCCATACAGGGAAAAAAGAGAGGCCAACTCCAACAAAGTAATCAATAGTCTTTAAGGTATTTAATACAAAGATTAAGGTAAACTGATGAAAGATTAAGAACCCTGCACCTTGAGACCTGCAACTTGGTGGGACTTCAAAGAGTGATAAAGATAGTTGCTTGTATGCAACCCCAATGTCAAACACTATGAGACCTGATTTTGGGTCGTTAACAATGATATCTTTTACTGGCAGCCACAGAAAGAGCTCTTCCTGAGACAAGCCAACAACTCCAACAAGACTACCATAGTTGAGATTAGCTCTCACTACACTGTCAAAGAACACCCTATTCTCATACTTGGTCAAGCATGGCCCATCAAGAAACACCTCTAAACGACCATCTTCAGATAGAGTGAAGTTTTTCACTTCCTTTGGAAGGAGACCAGCTGGTAACCCTTTTGAGATGAGGAGTTCATGGATTGAAGAGGACAAGGACAGTGGCTGACAGAGAAAGAGCAACAGGGTCAGTGTGGCTGAAAAGATTGGAGTTTTGATGTTAAAGATGGCCATGACTACCTGTTGTTGCTTAGGAAAAAGTGAACATGAGAGAGAAAAGATGAGGATTATAAGGGATGATTTTGCGGGGAGGAAAAGTGAAAAGATTATTTAAGAAAGGAGGGTTTAGAATTTGGGAGCAGTAAACTACCCTTGGTTGTTGGTGCCTGGGGCCAAAAGAGTGTATTGATTAGAGTTCTTATTGTTTTATAATGTAGTACATAATGAGCCTTAATGAAAGAATAGGAGATTGTTCGTTGAAGTCTCTTTTCGTTTGATGCCTGTAGTTATTTGATTGTCTTTGAAGGTCTAGACCTCTTTAAGCAATGCGCCTTCGAATATTGTGCTTGATTGTTGAGAGCTACGATGGAGGTAGGTACATATATACAAGGCTGAGAAGAGGATGATCAATTGAAACTTCTTGAGGTAGCAAACTGTTTCTTTTTAACTGGTAGGAACGCTAATTACAACTAATATGCAAATTAGATAATGTCAACCTTGGTTTGCATTGGTAAATTTCAAACTTAAGCTCAAATCTCAAACTGTTCATTACCAAAATGAGAAGCTCTGATGCAGGATAATTTAATGTCATTTCAACTTTCATTGGCTTTTGCCTTTTTCTTGTTGGATTGTTACTTTTTTTTTCCTGAACAATATCTTTGGCACTCTATGGCTGGATCAAAATCGTTGCTTGTCCAGAAATTAAAAGTACAATAATGAGAATATGCAAAGAAAATTATCTTTTCCCTTATTTGAAGCAATGTTTCAATAATTCATTTAGGAAGTTAGGGTCCCCTACGAATGCATGAAAGCAACCTAATCAATTCACATATCCAATCATCAGATTCAAAAGATAATATAACCATACCTTTCATTATTCATCAACAACCAAGACGATATTTATGGGTACTTCTCGGAAGTGAAAAACCAAGGTTAGGCGAGAAGGGAACTTCGGTTACCTTGGGGTGGGGGACAATAAGAATTTAACCTCCTTATAAATATTGTCTACAGAAAGACAGGACTATGAAGCATTCTGATACATAAATTTTAACAGTTCAGTAAGGTCAAAAAGTAACCGCATACATTTGGTTGACCACAAATGAGAGAGATATTAGCCAGATCAGTGCAAATGCACTGACAGCCAAAGCCCCATCACCTAGGTAAAATTTACATGCATGAAAGTCTTGTTACTAAGAGAGACATGGTGAGTTATCTTCTCTAGGCTGCTCACAGCCTTGCCTTTGCCGAGGAATTTTCTAAAGCACAATGATTAAATCACCTGCTGGGGACAGTGGTAAGTGACGGAACTACGTGATTTGTCCTCCGTGGGCCAATGTTTGACTGAATGTCCAAAGTAACCGGTGACGAGGATGTCAGTTTTTTGTGTTTTCGAGGGGATAGAGGAAGTCCCCTACTCTGTCTCATTAAATTTCAGTCATTTATTTATGTGCCCACATAAATAAATGACTGAAATTTAATGAGACAGAATAGGGGACTTCCTCTATCCCCTCGAAAACACAAAAAATTGACATCCTCGTCACCGGTTACTTTGGACATTCAGTCAAACATTGGCCCACGGAGGACAAATCACGTAGTTCCGTCACTTACCACTGGGGAGATGACTGAGATTCAATGGGACAGAGTAAGGGACAAAGGATCCTAACATGCTTTTGAGGGTATGAAAATTATTAAAGTTAAACTCGGTAAAGCCTAATTGAACTTTCTTTTGTGATTGTTGAGCTACATTTATTTTAGTCTTCATACCTTTCACGTTCATTTGTGTTTTAGTATTCGTTCGACACTTAAATCACATAAATGTATATATAGTTCATTAAAAATAAAGGAGACCAAAAAAAAAAGAATAAATATAACCTTTTATTATTATTATTCATAAAAATAGTAAAAAGGATAAGTTGAACTTCTCTCTAATAAATACATAAGAAATTTCTAATCCAACTACTTGAACTTCTGTAAAACTCTAAAACTCTTTTATACTTAACTAAATATACAATCTACATAAAGTGAATAACGTGAGATACTTTTGTAGAAACTTATAAAAACTTAGGAATTAAGCAATAAAATTATTTATTTTCACCGTTAACTTATTAGATTAGTGTGGAGTAATACTTTTTCAACCACTAACTCTAGTGACATAATAAAGAACATGGTCTTTTAATGAAGTCACTTCTTTCTCACATCACCACCATACTTGAGAAAATGCTTTCATATCTTCCAACATGTTATGTAGCCCTTCCACTTCTTTTTTATCTTTTACTTTATGTTCTTTACATGTGTCACTATAGTTTCACATCTTAAATTATTAAATGTATTGATGAGTTGTTGGTTATTCTTCCCAACCTATATTAGTTCATAGTCTATCCAAACACACTTATGGTATAGTCACATTGATCTATTACTAAGTTGAATTCAACCTACTTGTGTAAGATAGATAATAGATTTTCATTGCAACATCAGATATAGCACGACATAGTTTTTTTAATTAGCCTTAGTCTCATATTCAATCTCATCTGCTATTGAATATTCTTCTGATGCGCACAAAAACATGTTAAATCATGCCAATTTTTGAGATATCATTAGTATCTATCATATGTCTCATATACTAACTTGTAGATTTTGTCGAATTAGACTTTAAAGATGATCAAAATTGTCTGCTAATCCTTGGCTTACAATTTTTTACCATCGGAAAAGCTGTGATCAATGTCCATGAAGACAACCTCATCCTTCGAATTGGAGATGAACAAGGCATTCAAGAATCCGAAGCAGAGTAGCTCATTCAGGAGAATTAATGTGTTCAAATCTTCTAAGGAACAAAAGGACGAAGAACAGATGACAACGGACATAGAGCTTAAAGCATATAAGAAAGTCTTTGATCATGAAGTGGAAGCTGAAGAGGAGATAAGGGTGATTTCGTTATTCCCTGTTTTGTTGACAGTTTGTTATCGAAAAGAACATTATTGAGCTTATTAGGTTTCCTTAATTTGATAGATTATTTCCTTTTCGTTGCCTCTCAACATGTAGCTTATTTATAAGCTATGAAGCTGAAATTGGGAGTCACAGGCGGTAGCAAGTCACTCAGAATTGATCCTGGTTGAGTTTTCGAAGGACGTAAGCTCAAGCTAATGACTATAAATTAGCACGTTCAGTAGTTAAATTTAAATTTTTGTGTTTAGTTAGATTTGTTTTGAATTTTAAAAATAAAATTTTAATGATTTGAAATGGTTTGGGGTTATTCTCTTACTCTCTTTAAGCAATTATAAGATAGGACAACAATCTCAAGTGTCAAGCAGATTTGATCTCAACACTACCGCCATCACCATGATGGTTCTGTGCTTTTAACTTTTATCTTTTCATTTCTGTCTTTATTTTTGTTCTTATGTTTCGCTTTACTTTATGTGTTTTTATTCCCACCTTATATGTTGTTGTTTGCTCTTCTCACATTGAGGACAATGTGTTGTTCAAGTGTGGGGACTCTACAATTGTCAAGGATAAGATTTGAAAGGAAACCATATGGTGCAGATGATGCAGGTAAGACTGTCATATCCATAGTGGATATAACTTCAAAAACTGAGGTGTTAAATGGCAAAAAATTATGTAAAGCAGTAGTATCAATAATTTCCTCTAGGGGACCAACCATACTAGAAAGAAATGGTCTTGCCATCTTTTACTGAATCCTTGCAAGAATATCTGATAAGCTTTCTTAATTTAAAAAAGGACTTTAAAAGTGACGGGGCATTATATGGAATTTTGATGTTCTATAGATTCTAATTCTTTACGAAATATGAATGAATCCATTTGATCCATAAAGATTGTACATCAGATAGTAACCTCTAAAGTCTCTTGGTAAGGGAAAAAAAATTTAAGCATCTCAATATGGAATATTCACAATCTTCCAGCTGTCTTTGACATGCAAATCTCAAACCATCTCACATTATAGTTGGCTTAACCATTTGCTTTCTAGAGAAAGTCTTTAGACAATTTTTCAATTTCTTTTGACACTGCTTTGAGAAAATAATATGTGAAGGCCAATAGTTGCTTAGTAAGGATAACACTAAGTTAATTAATCGATATCTACCTGCATGGTAAAGGCTTTGGAGCTCCAACTTATAATTTTACACATGATTTTATCAATGAGAGGCTTAAAATAATTGAAAATAGGCTTGATTGATGATATAGGAACTCCAAGATATTTGACCAAAAGGTGAGATTCTTTAAAACTAGTGTATGATGATATTCTAGTTGATAGAGGCATTTGTAAAGATGAAAATGATGGATTTTTCATTCTTGATTACTAGACTAGAGACCCTTTTAAACATTGTGCAGGCTTTTAATGTATATAAGTTTGAATTTAAATATGCTTTGGAGAACATCAAAATTGAAGTTTACAATCTTGAGCTTCTTGCATTTTGAATGAAACTTTAACTTATAATTTTTATGCTATTTCTTCTTAGAAGTCTGGTGAAAACTTTAGATACTAATGAGAATAGGTAAGGGGAAATAAGATCCTCTTGCCTAATGCCTTTAGTTACATAGATTCTCTTGGTGGTTTGCTTATTAACAAGAATTTTGTATGAAACTGAAGTGATGCGTTATGATATCCATTCAATAAAGATTTCAAGGAAGTCAAAAGAATTCAATGTGTTTAGGATAAAGGTCCAATCAACAGTAACATATGCTTTCTGAAATTCAATTTTGAAAGCCTAATTTTTAATATTACTTTTCCTATTATATTCCTTAAACAATTCTTAAGCCAAAGCTATGTTGTCACCAATTTTTCTATTTGGAATGTAAGCATATTATGTAGGACCAATCAGATCATGAATAATGGATTTAAGTCTCTCAACAGTCACCTTGGATATGATATTGTAGATAGAAGAATTGTAACATCCCATTCCCTATGGGGAGGGTAGAATTGTTGGGACCCGATCTCGGAACCGGACCCCAACCGGAAACATAAGGCAAAACGTATTGAAATAAACGAAACGAATCGGAAAATCGGATAAACAAAGGCAGAAAACAAGGTCGAAAGCAGAAATCGAAGGAACGAATTTCGAAGGCACGGAACACAAATCTGACCGAAAGCAAATCGAACCAAAGCACACAAAAACGAATCGAATCGAAACGAACTGATCAATCAAAACTTAAAGCGGAGACAAATCAAAGCGGATCCGACATCCGAAGCGTGAACATAGAAAACTATCGCGTTGGAAATCCTAAGACCAAACTAATCCGAAATCCGGTATAATTTTTTTTTCTTATTCATCTATATCCAAACTCATACAAGCAATCCAATTTCTCACTTGGAAAATTCATCCTCAATTAACTCTTAATTTATAAAGTTCGTCTTAAACTCAATCTCATCTTTAACAAAACTTAATCTTATTTTAATTCTTTCTTACAAATCTCTTAACTCATCAATTTAATCAAACTCTTATTATTTCATTTATCATAAAACTTGCATAAGACTAACATACAAACCAACCCCGCCCAATTTTAACAAAAATTGGGCAGCATAACGACTGTATTTTGCAAAACCCAAAAATCTGCAAAGGTTTAAAATACACTTCTAAAATCACATCC
>JAOQMQ010000005.1:20098570-20110923 GCA_027563845.1 Erythroxylum subrotundum | reverse complement strand
GCCCTCATGCAATCTTACCACCTTAATTCAATTTAATCCATGTCATATGATCTTACTTACATTAACATGCTAATTAACTCCCATTAACATGCTGATTTATTCCACAAAAGTACTCTATTATGACCTCAAAATTCATTTCAATCATGTTTAACTCCTTCCGAAAATTAACATCTTTTCTAATCATGTAATTGAAGGAATTTGCTAGCACTTCCTTCTAGAAAAATATTCCTCATTGTCTTAATTTTCTAAAGACATCAAAATCATTCAATTTGATTCCATAGTCTAAAAATTATACTCCAAACATTTTCAGACTGTCCTTATACTAAAACAATGTTCTACGCACAAATGCCATCCAAAAATTGACTTTTATAGAGATTGAATTAGAACTTGGCTTCATTAGACAATTTGTAGCATTATCTCTCTAGTTTAATCCATATCAAGAATCATCTCATTTGGATAACTAGAGCAAAAATTATGACTAAAACACCGAAGCATACTCAGTGCACATGTTCAACTGCATTTTCCAGCTTTTAACTTTCAACATTTCACATATAATCTATCTTGTATCAAATTCAAGAATTCTCCTTTTCTTTATACATAAGTAATCGCCAACAAGATAAATGAGTTTGAACATCAAGAGGATGGCTGAAGGAGTGTGCTTTTAACTAATTATAGCTCTTACACTTCCAACTTATACCTAAAACCAAATATGAACCAAAATAAGTATCTTAAGCATTTCACAATATTAATCACTAAATGTTATAGAGTAAATGTATAATTAGTTAAGCACATAACAGGCAACATTAAGAATCTCATAGAATCTTCTATGGTCACAATGCCACCTATCATCTTTAAACAATTATTTAACCATTGCATTTAAAAGTATGATGTGTTCCAGAGTTGAGAAAGTTGATAATAGATGAAGAGGAACTAGGTTTCACTAGTTATTGAAAAAACAATAGCTTTTTCATCATTTCCAATCAGTGTTTTTATTTATATAATTAGTGTGTTTCTTAGTTTTAACATTTGCTTAATAGTTTATGGGCAATCATATTTGCTTTTTATACTCCAAAAGTAATTTCCCTTTAAATACTCACCATGCATCCATTTCACCCATGGGATTCCATGATCATTGAATAATGTCTACATTGTCTTGACAAGAAGAACCTTGTTGGTGGTTCTTATACACTTAACTCTAAGCCCTCCCCCTAACATTTTCATAGGAAAATATCTTACAAAATAACTTTGGTTTAGCTCTAATATAAAAATTTTCCTCTCTAAATAAAATTCTTCAATAACCTTTACAAAGCCATAATAAGTTTTTATTGTAAGAACATGTGTGAACTCCAATATACATGTAACTTATTAAAATTGGAAATGACAGGTTGGCACATGCATGTATAAGAAATAATTTTGTTTCAAAGCTTCCAAATGTTTAAAGGACTAATTCAAATAGTAGAGCATAATCTATGAAGTTCAGTCTATAAGTGGTGATTAGGATACCTAAATATTTAAAAGGAGGCTAATGTATTAGAAGATCTAAGACGTTGGATAGCTCCAAAGGTAATTCATATGAATATAATGAAACAAATAATTGACTTTTGAAGTTTTTCACTTTGAGACCAGATAATTCAAAGAAATAATTTATTGAATGAATAAGAGTTTCAACATAATGTTTATTAGCACTATAGAGTAGAATTAATTCATCAGCAAATGAGAGATTAAAGAGCTCTAATATCTTACATTGTAGAGAAATCTAAAAGGTATACCCTGTGATATTTTATGAGTTACAAGCCTAGTTAATACCTTAATATAGATTGAAAATATGTAAGGTGAAATAGGGTTACCTTGCCTAATCCTTTTCACTACTTTGAATAATATAATGGCCTCTCTATCAATAAGAATATTGTAGGAAGGTATCGATATGCATTGGAATATCCAATAGGTGAAGATATGGGGAGATTCAAAAGCTTACAAGGCATTAAAGATAAAGTTCCAACTTATGGTTTCAAATGTTTTGCAGAAGTCAATCTTTAATACACCACTTCTAATTGATTTTTTGTAATAAAAGGATTTGGAGAGTTCTTGAGCTATTAAAACGTTCTTACTATTACCTTTTATTGGGTATAAAAGGACATTAAGAGTATATGATGATTTCCCCAAGATAGATTTTAGTCTTGAAGCTAAGACCCTTGAAATGATCTTATTAACTAATTATAGAATATATTCGAGTAGTGCATAATCGAATTTTATAACAATAAATATCCATAGGTATTTTTATACAAAAATTGGTAGTATATGTCAATTGAATTTTTATATTTTATTTTATTTTTATGCATTTTCAATACTTTATTGGGTGTTAATTAACTATTTGCTTCTTTTAGTTTTATTTTCAAGTAGACGAGTAAGGAACTCTAATTTAGGGGTATGTAGAAAAATTAGGTTTTCATTAAATTGATAATGGTAAAGGATTGAGTTGTGCTAAATTAAATGTGTTTTCCATGATTATGAACATATAAAACCAAATAGACATATGAATTATGATTTTTAGTATCAATAGATATAAATGAGAATGTGTAATAAATTATGGATGCATTTTTATGGTTTGGTTCCTCATATGTTGTGTGAATGAATGACTATTGTCGATTATACTATTTAAGTCCCTAAAAGGGCATTGATTATGCATATGTGTGTGTGATTATGATAACAAGTATTGTTGATCGGGGATTATTAATTGATGACAAACTAGAACAATTATCATTTTATTAGTTAGGACATATTAGTCGATAGTAAATTAGGATAGGTACTAATTTATTAACCATGGTGAATTAGCTAGTTCCATATTAGGGAAGTTACCAATCCATTAGTAAAGACAAATTTGATGGCACCCATTCTAGATAAATATAAGACTTTGTAAGTTAGTTTGACACCATATAGTTTCATTTTTTTAAGTATTTTTTAGTTTTTTAGGCACTTGTATGATGACTTTCTTTGACAAGTATTTTGGAGAAATTATTTATGCCATATAATCTTATTTGTGAACTTTTTTAACATATAGAATAGAAGGAATGCATCTTTATATTTACATTATTATTATTTTTAGTTTAATTCACATATACTACTCTATTTTTGTTTTTTTTAGAATTAAATTATAAAATGTGAGAAAATAGCAAACTTTTAGTGTGGTTTTGTAAAATTTAATCTAGGAAATAGAAAGAGGATCATATTTATTGAAATATTTTTACTGATTTTTGTAGTTTAGTAGGTTATAAGCATTAGCCTAATAATAAAGCATAAGTGGTTAGAGTTATCATTTGAGTTGCAATCTGGCAAAGGTCCAACCAAGTTGACTCGAGTTTAGGCCTGATAAATTTAGTGCTATTAGACTTTAAGATTGTCAATTGGTATAATTTTTAGAATTCAACTAGTCTATTGCCTAGAAATGAGGCAATATAACCAATCATAACTCAAGGTCTTGATCTATTTCCTTGAGAATGGTTATTTAAATGATCTACGTTACAAGAATTTGAGTTAGGTTTATAAATCAATCTCTGGGAAGCTTAAACCTTGGAACTGCAATTTCTAGAGCTTGTAATTCAAAATTTTCAAACGTTCTTGGCTTTCTTTTGAAACTTAAGCGGCGAACCCTTTAGCTCAACCATATTAGACTATAGGTTATGTGATCAATTTTAATATAGTGATAGAAATTCCCTTATTCTTATGCATAGCAACTTGTGGGTTTCCAGGACAATTTATCTAGACATTTTTAATATATTGGTAATTGATATTTTTCTTGACTTTATTGAACCTATTTTATAGTTTATGTTGCTCTCCGAAACTACATTATACTATCCTAACTCGTGCCACTTCAAAGGTGTATATATATTGTAATATGAAATGTTACTCATCTTAATTAAGGATATTGCAAGTAAGTTAATTTTGTACCACAATTTAGGTTATGTCATGATAACATGTAATTCCAACCACTTTATTTTTTGTTAACATCTGTTACTTAGATAGTTCTTAACTATAGATGTAGATAGTTCTTATCTATATCTTTTTTATTAATATCCTCCGTTATCACATGTATCTCAACTGGTGCTCTTTGTAAATTACACAAGCAATACAACATCTTATCATTCGTACTATTCTAGTTTATTATAGTATTAGAGCCCATATCAAGCACACAATCCTTTTTTTTTTTCATACAACGTCAACGTCCACAATGCTGACAATCACCATCATTCAAACTCTAGGAAACCAACAAATACAACACTTCGGTAGAATTATCCCATAAGATTTTCACTCCATCAACATTCAAAATCCAGAACACAACCACCACTTAGACAAAGTTAACATAGCAGGCATTCGCAACAAATTCAACAACACAATCAATGAAAAAAACAAATTCACCAACATAACCATTCAATCACATTATAAGTTTTCTCATAACACCATTGGATTTAACGAATTATCTTGTTTGAAAAAATAAGATTCAAGCTATTTTGATTACCTCTGATCTCATTATGTCATTGGCACTATCTCCCCACTGGCAGTGTTATTAATATGATTGCCTTGTTTGCTACTTACTCATGACATTTCTTTCCCCTTCAAACTCATTAATGGCGTATTTTCTCTATGTTGAATGCAAAAATAAACTACTTATTTGTTGCTAAAACTTCAAGTATACAACTCATTACTTGTAGTAAAAAGTGGATATTGTCCCACAGAGGTTATGCTTATGCACCACTTCATTCAGGTTGTGCTTTGTTTAAGACTATAATTCAAAAAATAAAAACTGAAAAATAAACTAAATCAAACAAACTAGCAATGAACAAATAATGTAACAAAAGTACAAAAACTTTGATTTCAAGATTAAAGATTAAAGATCACTTTTTCCTTATCTTGTTTCCCTCATACCTTATTGATTGAATTATGCCTCACCTAAGATGTCCTAATGTGTCATTCACCCTCTCTTAAGGTGTAATCAAATGTCCCTATCCAAATTAAATGGAATTGACTATGCAATCTTTAAATCTACAAAATCAACCCACCAATTTAACTAGTTATAAAGCTATCCTTTGGGTAACCAACTAATTAGTCAAGATCTCTCTCTAACTAATCAATTAACTTCATAAATACATGTTTATAGGGTGCCAACTGTCACTGTATAGGCCTGCACAATTTTACCCAACTCAATTTCTCAATATATTGTAAGGTTTAAACACAACATTTATCAAAAGCATTCATTCATTCAAAACAACAAGTAGTTTAAAAGTAATCTCTACAATAAATTCAGCCATTCATAATAGAAACAAGTTTAAACATATCCATATTCTCCAGAATACAAAACATACTGAAAACAAAACAAAAATAAAACAAATACAATGTTAGCTTTCTTCCCTTTTTGTATCTGAAAATCTGGAATGATGGAAGCTCTTGATTATCAATCCTGATTCCTACCTTTTGCACCTCGAAGCTAGTGACTTTTCGTGAACAATCGACGAAAATATGAATGGTGGTTGTCGAAATTTATGTGTCTGTGTATATGTAAGGAAGGCCTAGGGGTTTTTCTATTTAGGGTAACCTATCAAAAAGTCCCTCGAAAACTTGAGTCTGGAAGTGTCCCCACATTTGTCCCGATGCTAGCCACGATCATGGTCTTTATGACATGATTGTGGCCCTTGAGTAAGCTCTTTATCGTGATTTTGCCATGCAGGCCACGATCTTGGGCCAATCCTGATGCTTCTGTCACAATTGTGGCCTGCCTGCCACGATTGTGGGCCTATATTATGGTCCAGGTTCCCTCCAAAACTCCTCCCTTTGTCGTTATTGACCTGAAGCAGTAGCAACCTCATCAAGGCACCTCAAATACACAACATTGAAGCTCAAAAGCATGCTCTAACCCGTAAAACATAAATGTTTAACCAACTAACACAATTCTAACCTAAATAAATACTAAATAATCAAATTAACAACTAGAAACACACCAAACTACCCACTAAAACATGATGCAATCTACAACTATCACCCTGTACCTTACTACCCATCGTATCACTTATCGTATCTATTGTCCTTATACTCCTTAACAAAATGGCCTTATTGAATGTAAAATTCTCCATATTATTAAAACTAGACTTATCCTTCTGTTGCATGCCTCTGTACCTAAATCTTTTTGGTTTGAAGCCTTTTCCACTGCTGTTTATCTCATCAACCTTTTACCTACACCTATTATTAACCATCAGTCTACTTATGAAATACTTTTTCATACTAAACCTACTCTTTCTCACCTTCGAGTCTTCAATTACATTTTTTTAATTTTTAGGATCCACTCGAGCTGATAAACTTACACCAAAACTTTATATCTAACATCATGTGTGTTTCAATGATTTTTACTATTCCACTCTCGTCTCATCGTTCTGCTTCCCATTCCCCTTCTGTTCTCTCCTTACCTTTACCTTTTAACCACACTCTCTCTCAACCTCCTTCTCTACCTTTACCTACTCCTACCCCACCGTCCTTTCATCCTATGGACACCCACACATGGGATCATATCTGTGCTCCTCAATCCTTTGTTGATTATATCACCTATTCCACATTTGTTACCACTTTTGAACCCGCTTCTTTCACTTAAGACAATAAATTTCGACAATAGCGTTAAACCATGCTTGATGAGTTCACTACTCTCCATCGTAATCATATTTGGACTCTTTTTCCCCCTCCACCAAATGCCAATATTGTCAGTAGTAAATGAGCTTTTTAGCATCATACAACTCAACTAGTAGCTAGAGGTTATCACCAAATTTCTAGCATTAACTACACTGACACCTTTTGTCTTGTTGTCAAACTCACCACTATTCGTATTATTATCACTCTTGCTTTATCTCATAATTGTCCTAACTCAAATTGATGTCAACAATGCTTTTCTTCATAGTTATCTCCAAGAACAAGTTTTTATGTCTTAACCTCCTGGGTTCACAGATCCCTATATCCTCATCATGTCTGCCACCTCTGTAAAGTGTTGTATGGCTTGAAATAAGCTCCTCGAGTATGGTTTTATAGGTTAAGCAAGAAAATTCTTGATATTGGCTATATCTCATCCAAATCTGACACTTCCCTGTTAATTCATACCACCTCCGGTTATACAAATTTCGTTTTGGTTTATGTGGATGATATCTTGGTTACAGGTTCATCACCATCATTCATTTCCATTCTTATTACTAATCTCAACACCACCTTCACCATCAAAGATTTACGTTCCCTTCATCACTTCCTTGGCTTTGAGTGTTGGGCACCGATTTTAGAAACCCAACTTCTTGCTCATACCATACCTTTCCTTGCTCTGATACTACAAATGTTAGGCACCGTTTTCGGAACCCAACTTCGGATCATGAACGTGAGCTTAATCCTATGGAATTCCTTGAACATCATTGATTTATTTTCTTGGCTTTGATACCATATTACAAGGGAAACTATATAATCATACATCCATCACTGAACTGCAGAATATCATAAGACTCTCAAATCTTTCTTTCATCATACTCTTAAATACGTTACTTACAACTCATAGTCATTATTCACATTTCGTTACCCTCAATCAAGAGTTTTACAAAGCTATAATGGCCTCTCAAGCCACAATATAACATAATCTGGAATCTCAAATTACCAAAGTTGCATGAACTACAAAATAGCAAAGAAACAATTTCCTTTAGGCTCTTGATCACTTGAGCTCCTAGCTAAAACCTGAGGATGGGACAGAGAGGGAGTAAGCTTAAAGCTTGTGGGTAACAAGTTTATAAAGAAGAATAAGCAAAACCGTTGAAATGTTCATTTGTTGTATAAAAATCATAATGAATTCATAAAACGCTTCGTTCTCAAATTTTCAGTGCGAATTCAAAATTTTAACTCGAAACTCATAGTTAAAATATCATCACACAACACTCATTGATGCACTACTCATGACTGTGCAAAGATGCAATGCACAAATAAATGGCTCGAGAGTTCTGTGGAGCAAAACGGATAAACCGAAGTTTATACCGTGAACAAAACAAGTCCAATTTCTCAGGATCTCGTGGCCCCAAGTGGGCAGTCGGGAGAAGGCTAATGTCGACGTGCACGTGACTAACGAAACGTTCCTCTCTTGCCCAATCACAAGCAAATTTATGCTCAAATCATTTCATCATACTTTCATGCTTTTTCCTTCTTTTCCCATACACCAAATGCCATGAATTTTCCAAGGCATAACATAAAATGTTTCAATGCATTTCCATCTTTATTTTAAAATTAATTAACAAAATTCATGTACCGAAACATGTAGAAATTTTGCAATTCATTCAAAAGCAACAAAAGCGACATTTATGAAGTAATTGAAATCATTCTTGATTTGGAAGAAAACATTAATGGCTCATTACAAAATTATAAATATGAAACCCACCTTGATTTCCTTGCTTAAAGACTTGACTTGTTCAAGATGCTTCTTCTCTTGTTCCTCTTGTCCCTTTCATACAAAAACAAATATCTCACTCAATAGGGTTTTCAATTGAAAATCCCTCAAAGCACAAACACTAAAATTGGTTCTAAAATACTTAAACCCAAACATTTTCTAAACTCTATAAACTAAAATCCTTCTGTAAAAATCCAACAGTTTCAAAATGATCTTACCTTCATTTTTCACCAAATGAAGGGATCCTTAGCTCAAAGGGAAGCTCGTCTCTTCCTCTACTAGTTTCCTTTCTTGAACAACTTCAAAATCTCTCTTGGAGGCTAAGGAAACTAAAACCCTAGCTTGTTTTCTCTTCTTTCTCTCTATCATTCTTTTTCATATCTCTCTCTCTCTTATCTCTTTTCTCATCCACGCATGTTGCTTCTCCAGAAATCTTCTCATTCACGTTTTCTCCTTCAGTTATACGTAAGACAATACTCCTTCTTCATATTATGCCCTTAATGAGTCCAAAAAGTCCATTTTATCCTTCCCTATAGGCTTCTGTTCTTTTAACCTTAAATGTCTTGTCAAAAATACCCTTGAACATTTCGACATAACACTTTCTTCTAGAAAAATGTCTCCCACTATCTTAAGTTTCTAATACCACCGAAATCATTCAATTTGATTCAATGATTCAAAAGATATCTTGTCCATAACAGTATTCTATGCATAACTTCCATATAAAATTTGAACATTTAGGGACTGAATTACAACTCGCTTCCTTCAGACATTTTATAGCTCTATGTATTTAGTTTACCACAAATTAGAAATCATCTCATTTGGAGCTCTATCGATCCTGATATCATCAAAACACTGAAGTATGTTTAGTGGAATAACACCAGTACATAACACTTATTGAACCTGTCCCACGTTTTTCACTCAATCTTTCTAAATTCATTTCATATGGCTATAATTTTTGGTGTACATGTAGATAAATGTCTTATGAATCCAATGGTTCAAGAATCAATTCATTTGGATGTCTATAGAAGAAGTTATGGCCAAAAGAATCCAACATGTTTAGGTCCTTACTCGTACTGTATATGCCTTGGTGCAATTGCCATAACATTTGCTACAGACGTTGGATTGATTTCCTTATTGGACGGTTGGACAGACGACTTTGAGATCTATAACTTTCATGAAGACTTCGAAGTCAAATTCGAATGTCTAAAGGATCAAAAATAGAATTGAAGGTAGAAGATGAACAGTAGTCTTCCATCTAGTCCCTCCGTCTAGTGTTTCTTCCGTCTAATCTTTCTTCCGTATAATGCCTTCCGTCTAATGTTTCTTCCATCTAATGCCTTCCGTCTAATGTTTCTTCCTTCTAATACCTTCCGTCTAATGTTTCTTCCATCTAATGCCTTCTGTCTAATGTTTCTTCCATCTAATGGCTTATGGCTTCCGTCTAGTGGCTTGTGGCTTCCGTCTAATGGCTTGTGGCTTCCGTCTAATGCTAACAGCAACTAAGACGAAGAAGAAAAAAGCATAATTTTCTCTACGAATATCGGATTAAGGTCATTCTTAGACCGTTTTAGAGAAGACTTCTAGACCTACAACTTCCATGAAGACATCAAAATTTTTTTTTGCCTCTATTAGGGTTAAAATCTCAAAACAATGCAGCTGTTCCGAAAGTTCACCCTATGCAGCAATACAAACTTCAAATGATCATAACTTTCCATTACGGTATCCGAAACTTACAAACTTTATATCGTTGGAAAGTTGGAAAGATTATCTACAACTTCCAAATAGACAATTTCTACCAATGCCACCTAGATCATTTCAGATTTTCCCCTCGAATGTAGAACACAAATTTTTTAACATCATCTTCCAATTTGGTGTCAAAATCTTTCCTTAATACAACTCATACCAAGATCACCTCCTTTTTTTCTACTGTATTTACTCTTCATTCTCAACTTCAATTCAAATCAATATCATCAATAAAGAAATTATAATCCATGCCTATCATTATCACGAATAACAGAGCATGCATGTATGTACATATTCTTCATCAATTGCTACACATATTCAACTTCAATTTTCTAAATCTCTTATCCACCACCAAAATACCATAGCAAATCATGAATTTATCCACACCTTTCATTCCCTACTTTACTCTTGTCTATAAATTCTTGGTTCACGAACTTTCATTCATTTGTTCTTAACTCGTGACCAATCACCAAAATTTCTCATCCAATAGCTCTAATCTTTTACGAAAAGTTCGGGGACCAACATTGAGGCTCTCCCTACGTCTACTAGTCTTTTACTTACTCAACATACATACATCAAAGATGTCCTTCTTCGAACTGGTCTCCATAGCTCTAAACATGCATCCTCGCTCATTACCCTAACCCTTCCTTTATCAAATAATCATGGTCATCCCTGTTCTAATTCTACTAAGTATTGTAACACTGTTAATGCCTTACTCTTTGCGTCAGTCATCCTAACATCCAGTTTCCTATCAACAAAGTATCTCAATTCTTATACTGTTCTACCAATGCCCACTAGACTAAGGACAAATGGATTCTTCGTTATCTTTAATCTACTTCTTCTAATGGCATTCACTTTACTAAATCATCTTCTCTTACTTTGCATGCTTATTCTAATGCTGATTAGTCTTATTGTCCCGATGATCATCGTTATACATCTAGCTACTGTATATTTCTCATATCTAATCTCGTCTCTTGGAGTGCTAAGAAACAATCAATAGTTGCTCGATCCAGTACTAAGAAAAATATAACAGTATTGCTCTTATAGCTGCAGAACTTTGTTGGATCACTTCTCTTCTTAGGAAAATTGGCCTCTCTCACATCAAAACTGCTCTTTGATGTGATAACCTTGGTGCTATTTTTCTTGCTTCTGATCCAGTCTCTCATGCTCGAACAAAGCACATTGAGATCGACATTCACTTTGTTGGAGATCTGGTAGCCTTTAAATCTCTCTACTTACGCCATATCTCTTTTACTAAGCAGGTTGTTGATGTTCTGACAAAAGCTATCATTTCTACCAAATTCGAACATCTTCAAGACAAACATTACAAGAAAACTGTAAAGTAGCGATGGAAACTCACTGACGGAATTGTCCCCGTATGAAATTAGCGACGGAAATTCCATATCCGTCGGTATGTACGCGTAATATAGCGACGGGCCAAATGTCCATTTCCATATTTGGAGGGAAAATTTCCTAGCAATATCGAGCGATGGAATAGTACCGACGTAACAGTAACCGTCGGTACATTGCTACGAAATTATGTAATCGGTCGGTAAAAATGTCGTGGAAAGGAAATAATTGGTGACGGAAACATAAGTTCGTCGGTACATGTGTCGTTCAAATTTGAAAATTTCGACGGAATAAAAGTCGTTGGTGAGTAAGGCGAGAATCGGTTCTGTACTGACAGATATTGGGGATGGAAATTAACTATCGGTAATAAACCAGTACGTCATCGTACCTTTGCACGTTATTCACTTAAACAAAATGAAGTCGTTTTGTTTAAAACAAAACAACGTCGTTTTGTTTAGGTTAAAACAGAGCAGAACCCACCTCCTTCCCCATCTCCCCGTCGCTCCTCTCCCTTCGGTCTTCTCTTCTTCCCCATCTCCCCATCGTGTTTGCTCCTCCGACGCGAAGTCCTATCCCGTTCGTGTTGCTTCCGGTCACATCGTGCTACTTCCGGTCGTCTTCCTTGAGCAAGGCATCATTTTCGTTGAGGTATGAATGTTTACCATGGGTGTTGTAGTTTAATTAATTAGTTTTTGTCTTCGATTTTTTGCTATATTTTGGTGTTTTGTGAATGGATAACAACGTTATATGTCGAAATGTATGTGATAGAAGGGGAAAAATGTGAATTTGGTTGGTATAATGGGATGATTATTTGATG
>JAOQMQ010000005.1:20078339-20090152 GCA_027563845.1 Erythroxylum subrotundum | reverse complement strand
TCTATAAATAATAATTTTTAAATTATTTATTTTAAAAAATAAAATATTTTTATTAATACTTTATTAATAATATTATACAAAATATTTAAATAAATTTAAATAAAAATAATTTATTTTTAAGTTTTATTTAATTTATAATAATTACTAATAATTTAAAAATTTACAATAATTATAAAAGTTGAAGTAAATAAAATAACTAATTAAAAAACTTAAAAAAAAAGGAGAGAGGAAGGAGAGGCGAAAGGATTTAAATTTTTTTGAAAATTTTACATAAAAGTTTCCGTATTTTTTAAAATTTCTAATACCGACTAATATTTAGCCAGTACTTACTAATATTTAAATTTGATATGACCGATCCTTCGTTTCGTATCAGTACAAAATGGTATCCTAAATCTTGGGTCTATGTTCTCGGGACAAAGGAAAGGGAACGCGATTAAGGCTCAGAGAAATCAATGGAATTGAGGAAGGAATGGTTTAATATTTACTATAATTATCAGGTGTTTATTTAAAGGAAAAAGAATTGTCGATGTCGCTAAGTGCTAAGGTCAAATATTGACAACAGCAAATTCAGAGAATCAAAACAAAAATCTCCAAAGAACATATTCTTATATAGTCAATTCAAACATTGACAACACCAAATTCAGAGAATCATAAAAAAGAAAATCCAAAGAGCATATTCTCATACAGTCAACTATAATAGACCTAATGTCTGCCTAACTTGTCCTCATCTACATTAATATGGATCCAAAAAAGTTTGAACAAATATTTCAAATGGTAACAGAGAGACGTGCTCAATCAAAATTTATTAGTCCAAGAAGTCCTTCTAAAGAACCATCCCTTGTCACGATTTTTAGAAATGAGACTAAATCACCAACAAAGATTTACTTAAAATTAGAGGATCCAAAGAGTAAAATTCTACAGCAAGGAATCTGAAAAACGAAAGTAGTAAAACAGAGAGTGACAAAGATACTAAACTAAGAAACTCACCAATCATGCAGCCCCCAAAGAAGACGGCTTGAACAAGTCCAACCTTGAACTTCTCATCACAAACCAACCCCCATTCAGCCACCGTGGAGCTTCCTGCGCCGCCCACCCATTCCCACGAACCAGGTTGCAGGTCACAGACTCTCTTAGTCCTCCCAGACCAATCGGCGCAGGCTGCCTCGACACACTTGAACTCCGGTTCACGGTCTGCAAAGATCATGACCATAGTGTGTAGACCTTCAAGTGCCCAGGCCAAAGTGGCCAGCACAAAGTGTCGGAGCTGCCATGTCCCGAACTCACCGCAGTGCTTTTGGAGCATATCATCTATAGTCAGCTTTTGTGCTTCTTTGGATGAAGGGATTAGCAACGGGGAGCAGAGCTCAGGCATGTTCTTTGCCGACATGGCTGGCGTGCACTTACTGGAGGCCACTTGGTTTATACTTTAATAGTAAAAGCTCGGAATAAGCAATGCAGACAAGCTGTAAAAGAGAGAATATACCGATGCGGAAGCTACTTTTCTGCTTTATGTTTTTCTACGGGAAGGTTTGAACAATTTGCGGAAACGAGAACTATCGAGCATATATAGATGATTTAAAACTATTCCGCTAGTAAGGAAAAGATGAAAATGGTGGTCGAAGTGATTGAATTTTTCCTCTTCCAGTTTATTCCTAACGTGATGTTTACAGGGTACTCCACCAACCAAACCTTAACTTATTTCATTCAAATACAATAATACCCTCGTCTGTTTGGAAAGGACCCTAAATGTTTAGAAGGGGTAAAACAATGCTTTCCCAACTTTCTCCCATGTAAGTGCGTTGACCAGGACTCTTGGCACTGTCATGTCCACCTGCGTCTCAAATAATCAATCTTTCCAGTGTTGAAAAGCCACTGGAAAGCTCATCTCAATTCATTAAAGGACTCGTGTCATTGTGAAATTGTCCACATGCGTCTCGAATAATCAATCTTTCCAGTGTTGAAAAGCTTATCTCAATTCCTTGTTTAATGAACTTTTTATATTTAGTAAATAAAACGAAACTAATTTGTAACCTCCAGTGGTGACTATCAGCCCCCATTATCTAGATGGAGATATTGTTATTTAATAGAGAATTGAACTCACAAGGCATTTGAATTCTTAGACAAATTGAGACATTCACGTGATCATGTTTTATTTCACATCTCTTCCAATATATATATATTTATATTTTTTTGGGAAGAATGAGATATTGATTAGCACGTGAGCATGCCCCAACTAGCATCTTTCTCTCATAAATTTTGAACTATTTTATTTTATTTTATTATTATTTCCTATTTTTACTCAATCCCTTTGTTTCCTTTCCTACTTTGTTTACAACTCTTCATAAGATGAATTATAAGTTTCTTATTTTATCTAGGACTCTTCCTAATATGAATTCGAGTTTTCTATATTGTTTGGAACTCTTCATAAGATGAATTATGGTTTATGTAAATATATTTAAACAACTTTTGAGATATATTAACAAAGCTCTCTATCAATAAATTTTTTTTTCTTTATGAAAATTTTTTATCATACAATTTTTGGAATAAAATTGTGTTTGTTTATCTTTTCTACTATGTGATGTGGTATTAGAGCTTTAAATCTTATAAAGCTTGTTCTTTCTGACAATAGCAAATAATCCTAATGATGACGCTCAAGGATTACTTGATGTCTAGAGAAGAATTGAACACGGGACAACTATTCATAATATTGAACTTTAGTTGGCTACAATCACAGGATAACTACAAACACTGATGCGACACAACAATAATTGGAGATTTGGGGAATAGTTGAAGATAAGTGATATTTGTTATAAAATTGTCTAAGTCATTTTAGGTGATAATGTGAATGTTTAGTATACATACAAGGATGTTTAGGTTAGGTTTTGAGTTATTTTCTTATAACTTGCATGTGTATGTGTTTGTATATGATAAATTGCATATTAGGTTATAAATGTAGGTTTTTAAGCTTAGGTTTTGCACGCTTTTCATGTGTTTTGATGTACATACATTTTGCATGGGTGTGTGTCAATGTTTGGGTAGGATTTAGATCTTATATGTGTTGATTATCAACTTACTTGCATATGTACTTATTATAGGTATAAAAGGAGAAACAAAAGAAGAAAATAAGACTAAAAACAATAGGTCACTATCATGAATTATTGGTCACGATCGTGACCCAGGTAGACGCTGGAATTTACTAACTTTCTATCTGATAATTCCAGCTTGCTCCACTTGCATCCTAAGTTGGTTTAAACATCCAAAGGGGTATAAAAACCCCATTTTAAACCCCAGAAAAGAGGAGGGTCATGCAGAACACCAAAAGGCGGAAGATAGATGCATTTTTAGATGGATTTTCAAGGATAACAAGTGATTTCAAGAGATCTCAAAGCTACCACACCAAGTTCCAGCTATGTTCTTCAACTCATAAGCCTTCTATTCTCTCGTCTCCCATTTGTTTTTGTTTAGTTATTTTGAGGAGAAGATGTATAAACTTGTTGTGATGATTTTTTGATGATTTTAATGGATTTATGAGTAGATTTTATTGTTGTTATTACCATAACTATGTAAAAACTCGATTTGGTTTAATGTATGGTTTGCTTTAATGCTTATGATGTGTGGACTTTATATGCCTTGCTTACATTGAGAAATGGAGTTTGGAAATTAGTTTGGATGTACCATAAGAGTGGGCATCCTTGATAACATTTCACAAATCAAACTAACATGACATTTAGAGAGAGATCTTAGATATGTTGATGGTTGTCCAATAGGTTACTTCATATCCACTTAACGGTTAAGTAAAGTGTGTAGGTTGAGAGATCACATACCAAACTTTAATGGTTATTTGAGGCTTAATTTGTTTGATTATTGAGAGAGAAAAGGCCAATACATTAGAATGTTTATGACCAAGCATGATCACATTTCCAAAGTGAGGGATTACATTGTATCGAGAGAATGACACAAACCTTTATAATTTGATTTTCTAAACCAAAATTGTGTTCTTATTTTTATGACATTTTGAAGTGTGTTTGCAAACCTTTAAATTGTGAATTTTTGCATTTTTAATCTTTCACTATTTGGTTTACCAAAAAAAAAAGTCAATTTGAACTAAAAGGTGACTAATCAATCCTTAAGGGAATGATACCTTGCCATACTATCTTATACGAGATGTATACTTGAGGTGTAGCAACTTCAATTAATTTTAAAACTTTGAGCAAAACACGAAGTAGCTATCAAGTTTTTGGAGTCGTTTATAGGGATTGCTCCTAACATCAAGTGTGATTTGAATTTTTTATTTGAGCTTCTTTTTATTTTTATTTGATACTCTTTTCTTATGTGTAACAGGTGTACACACATTATTTTTTGGAAGCGTGAGCAGATTAGTGAACTTGACATCACCATACTTGAAAGGAAGTTGAGAAAAGCAAGGCATCAAGATAAAATCAAAAAGATAATGGAGGATCAAGGAGATCAATGCTGTAACCAAAGAACATTAATGGATTTTTATGTTGCTCGGGTTCAATTCGAACCAATAGAGGATCGTCAGGCTACCTGTTAATGCAAACAATTTTGAAATCAAGCATGCTTTATTGAATATTTTGCAAACTAGTGTTCAATTCTATAGTTTACCTTATAAGGATCCAAATGCTCACCATGCTATTTTTTTTGGAAATTTACAATACATTTAGGTATAATGGATTATTTTAGGAGGCAGTAAGGATGAGGCTCTTTCCCTTCACACCGAAAGATTTGACAAAGCCATAGCAAAGTTCTCTTAATCCAAAGCATGTAACTACATGGGGCTAGTTAGTGCATGCTTTCTTAGCTAAATACTTTCCATTAGCAAAGACAACCCAGATTGTTAAGGAGATCACAACTTTTCAGCAGTATGCAAAATTCTTAAAGGAGTTATTTTCCTGCAAGCAAACTTGGGAATTGATGCAGACAGTAGCCTTAACAACAAGCTTTAGTTCGATGATCACCAACAATATGTCATCAAAATTAAAAGATCCAGGGAGTTTCACTATTCCTCACATTGTTAATGGTGTGAAATTTTCTAAATACTTGTATGATTTTGATGTAAGTATTAATCTTATGTCATTGTCTATTTTTAGGAAATTGAAGTTGGATGATATAAAGGCAACCTCAATGACAATTTAGTTATCAAATCAGTCGATAAAGAAACCATTTAGGTTTGTGGAAGATGTTCTGGTAAATGTTGACAAATTTTTTATTCCTATTGACTTTGTAATTCTTGATATTGCAAAACACAGGCAGTGTCCACTCATTATGAGACATCCATTCATGAACACTGGGCGGGCACTCATTGATGTTAAATATGGGATCTTAATTCTACGTATTAGTGATGAAAAGGTTGAATTCAACATGAATAGGACATTGAAAAGCAAGGCTGAGTAAAACATTTGTATAATAGTTGATGTGGTGTATGATTGTGTGGAGGAAAAGTAGAGAGCAACGATTAAGCAGAAAGGTGAAGTAGATGACAATGAGATAAGTGTAGACGAAGGCCATTTAGATTAAAATCAAAAATAGGAACCCTTAGAGAGAACAAAGTCACCAACCCCACCTTTTTGTGAGAAACCACCAACCATTAAGCTTAGACCACTGATGAGTTTAAATTGTATCATGTTTTAATTCATAGTTTGATATGTATTTAGCTATTAATTCAATCATTTAGTATGTGTTTAGGTCATAATTGTGTTAGTTTGTTAATTATTTATTTTTTAAGTGTTTTATAGGCTAGTACAAGTCTTTGAGCTTAAATATTATGTTTTTGTGGTAACTTGATGTGTTTGTTAGTGTTTTAGGGTTAACATCAAAGAACGGAGAAGTTTCGAAGACATTCGGGTCGAAACAACAGCCCACGATTGTGATAAAAGGCTTAGAAGTAAGCCACGATCGTGGCCTGGGTCAGGCAGACGCACAGTTGCTCCTAAACTTTGCGTTTCGAGGGATTTTTTGGACCTTTCGAACCCCCCAAAAAATCCCTAATTCAACCCTAAACATAAAAGAATATAAATAGAACAAGAAGAACATAAAGAAGTTTTCTTGCATCAACCACCATCACGAAACCCTAGGGAGAGTTCATCGAGAGATTGAGAAAGAGACAAAGGAAGAGAGACATGGAGAAGAAGCCTACATAAAGTACTTCCTGGAATATGAGGTTTCCCGTCGTTGCTGCCTCCATCATCCATCCGGATCTATTTTATAGAGTATTTCCATTTTTATCTATGTATAGAATTGGAATAGCTGTTGAGATAGGATTTATGAATGTTGAGGATTGTCTAAACTCACCTTCAGGTTATTTTTATCTTTGATTCAATAAAAATCTGATTGTTTATGTGAATTGGATTCATTGTGATTGATTTCAGCATTATCATAAATCGATAATAGTCTGAGACGGTGAATCGATGAAAAATAATTAAATTGGGCTAATGAGAGTTAGGTAATTTAATAAGAACGAGACATCAATCAAATTGGTAATTGGGTGATGAGAGATCTCATATAGGTTCCGGTAGTCTAGTGGAAAGCTTCAGATTTAATTAGGATTTGGATAAATTGTGAATTGAGATACTACAATTTTCCATAATGTGATTGGGGTTTATAATTTAGGGCTTTTGGTTATAACTCGAGAGAGAATAACCAACCCAAGGATAGTTTAGGACCAATCATCCGACATTTCATAATTAATTAGGTTAGTGTTGAAGATAGGTAAAAATCTCCCCTTTCTTTCGATTGGTAGTTCCTTAGGTTGATTCTTGATATGTGCATTGCAATTTGCTGATTTGTTAAGATTTCGTGATTTATTCTTGAGTTGAATTGGTTGATTGAATTGATTGATTGAATTGCATTATTATTTTAGCTTAGGTATAATTGAATTTCTGCAATTTATTTTGGCCTTAAAGTTTAAGATTAGGTTAACCCTCCTCGTGGGATTGACACCTTAGATACTATGCCAACGACCCGTACGCTTGCGAAATATTGAGGTTAAAATATTAAAACCGCACATATCAAAAAACTTTGATCAAGTTTTTGACACCGTTGCCGCGGAGGCGATTAATTTAGTTCTTTAGTCTAAGGCTTTTCCATTATCTTTCATTTTAAATAATGATAATAATAAAGAAGAAGTTTGGGGCGTAAAGTAGAGACAAATCAAGACATCTTAAAGTGAGAGTAAGACATCTAAAGAGCTAGATGCCAAGAAGAAATGGAAAGAACGATAATGGAAGATAGATATTATAGGGAGCAAGGAACTTTTGTGAATTACAATAAGGCACAGTATGGTTGGGGAAGTAACGATCCTTATTGGAACATATCCACTACGGGGTGGCAAAACCACCCAGATTTTTATTGGTCCAACAATGCAAGTACTCATATGGGACATTAAGACCTATCAAAATTTCATCAAGATGAGTCCAGTTCATGGGATTCCAAATTGGACAAAATTATGGATAAGCTCACAGACATGGAAGAGAACCAGAAGAGACTGGAAGAGCAATTTGATCAAGTAATGGAAAATCATGTCGCTTCTATTCACAATTTGAAAATTTAAGTAAGACAGCTTTCCTGTGAATTTTGTAAGAGAAGTGTGGAAGACTCTTTGAGAAATATGGAATTACATCAATGAGAGTAATATGAAGCTATCACACTTAAGAATGGGGAAGAGCTAAAATAACTAGTGGAACACCAAGTTGAATCCCACTTTATTGTAGACCAAGAGACGAAGAAAGAGGATGAAGAAAAGAATGCCAACCCTCCCTTTTAATCACCAGTTCTTGATATACCATATTTAAACATCGAAGAATCTTGGGTAGATGTTCATGAAAAGAACCTTATCCTTCCAATTAATGATGACCAAGTGACATTCAACATGAATGATGTATTAAAGAATCCAAAGGATAGTAGCTCATTTAGGATAATTGATGTGTTCTAATCTTCTAAAGAATAAAAGGATGAAGAACAAATCACAGCAGACATCAAGTTTGAAGAAGCAATGAAAGTCTCTCTTAGTGAAGCGGAAGAAACAGAGGAGACGAAGGTGATTAAGGAAAAAAGGGAGCAACTCACCTTCTTACAGGGCAAACTGTTGGATTCCATGGGAGATTCAGGGAGTTTGTTATTCCCTATTTTATTGATAGTTTGTTAATGAAAAGGACATTACTAAAATTAATTGGTTTTCTCAACTTTATCAATATTTTCCTTCTGTTCATTTTGCAATTTATAGTTTACTTACAGGCTTCAAAACTAATGTTGAATTAAAAAGGGTGGAAGCAAGTCGCTCATAATTGATCATGAATGAGTTTACAATGATACAAGGTCAAGCTAATGACCATAAATTAGCAAGTTTGGTAGTTAGGTTTAAATTGTTGCGTAGTTAGATTTGTTTCAATTTTCAAAAATAAAATTTTAATGATTTGAAATGATATGGGATTACTAACTCTCTTACTCTCTCTGAATCAATTATAAGATAGGAAAGTCAGCTCGACATGAAGCATGTTTGGTCTCCATCTCTGACACCATCACTACCTCAGTCACCTTGACGGTTTCGTGTTCTAACCTTTTTCTTTTCATTTTTTTAGTATTTTCTTCTTATGTTTTTGTATATTATGTTTTATTTCCCCTGGTTTGTTTGTGTACCCTTCTCACATTAAGGACAATGTGTTGTTCAAGTATGGGGTGTGTTTTTACCTTGAGTGTGAATTTTGCATATTATATGATAGTTTGTTTAGGTTGCATGATGTGAATTGTGTGAATACGTCAATGGCTAGGACTTAACAGGATAGATGTAGCCTTAAACATAACCCTTTAGGTTACGAAGATTTATTAGCTTGTGAAATTAGTGACCTAAGTAACTTAGGGCTAAATGTGTTGGTTAATTAGGATACAATGTTAGTCTATTCACCCTAAGAATTTGCCATGCTCATTTATAATTTTAGGCCAATCAAATAAGTGGCATTATTAGTACATTTTTATGAGAATGATTAGCTAAAGTAGTAAGGTAGGCAAAATTTTGTGTTTAAAAAAGAAAAAAAAAGTTGTATAAATAACTATTCCACTAGCCTTTGAGTTATGAATGGAGTTAGTAGCCAGTTGAGAATGTGATGTAGCTAAGTAACCGGATCGACATGCATCAAAAATGTGTGCCTTTGCGTAAAAAGGATATAATGACCTTCCAACCAAGCAGCTTAATAACAACATAACTTAGATGAGTAACCAGATCGACATTCATCACAAATGTTTGCCTTCGCGTAAAAATACTAGATTCATGTCCTTAAAGAAAAATCAACAAAAAAGAATGTTTTCAAATAAAAACCTACCAAACTTGTTAGTAGCTTGATATTTTTCATGAAAACCTATTGAGGAATAGCTACACTTTTGTTTTGACTGAATGATTATCAATGTGTGTGTGCAAGTGATAGAGGTGAATAGACTTAACATTAAAATTTTGATTAGTTTGTATATTTAGTCCAAGGTGTTTAGACATGGATTTCGCTTGTTAATAAGTTAGAACGACTTGAAGGATTGTGTTTATAGTTGAATTTGTTTCGTTAAGTTGAAGCCATTATCTCATTATTGCATATGCATGTTTTGTATTTTCTTGATTGTTTTTGTTTGCTTGAGGACAAGTAAACGTTTACGTGTGCGATTGTTGATAAATGTAAATTGCATCATGTTTTAAAGCATAGTTTGATATGTGTTTAGCTATTAATTAAATCATTTAGTATGTGTTTAGGTTATAATTGTGTTAGTTTGTTAATTATTTGTGTTTTAAGTGTTTTATGGGTTAGTACAAGTCTTTGAGCTTAAATATTACGTTTTTTAGCTACCTTAATATATATGTTAGTATTTCAGGGTCATCATCAAAGAACAAAGAAGTTTCGGAGAAAGCTTAGAAGTAGGCCATAATCGTGGCCTATGTCGAGCAGACGTGCAGACACTCCCAAATTTTTTGTTTCGAGGGATTTTTCGAACCTTTCAAACCCCAGAATAACCCTAGCTCAACTCCTAGTTCAACTCTAAACACAAAAGAACATAAATAAAACAAAAAGAAGTTTTTTTTGCATCAGCCACCATCATAAATCCATAGACAGAGTTCAATGAGAGCTTGAGAAAAAGACGAAGGAAGAGAGATGTGGAGAAGAAGCCTAAACGAAGTACTTCCTAGAACAGAAGGTTTCCCGTCGCTGCTGCCTCCATTATCCATTCGGATCTATTTTCCAATGTATTCCCATTTTTGTCTATGTATAAAATTGGAATAGCTCTTGAGATAGGATTTATGAATGTTGAGGATTGTCTAAACTCACCTTTAGGTTATTTTTATCTTTGATTCAATAAAAATCTGATTGTTTATGTGAATTGAATTCATTGTGATTGATTTGTGCATTTTCATAAATCGGTAATAGACTGAGACGGTGAACCAATGAAAAATAATTAAATTGGGCTAACGAGAGTTAGGTAATTTAATAAGAACAAGAAATCAATCAAATTGGTAATTATGTGATGAGAGATCTCACATAGGTTCCGGTAGTATAGTGGAAAACTTCAGATCTAATTAGGGTTTGAATAAATTATGAATTAAGAAATTGGAATTTTCCATAATCTGATTTAGGTTTATAATTTAGGGCTTTTAGTTATAACTCGAGAGAGAGTAACCAACCCTTATAAGGAGGGGGTTTTGATTTTTGGAAATCTTAACAAAATTAAATGAATTGTAAGAAAAATGTGTAAAAAGGTTTTTTTTTTAGATTTTGGGGATAGAAGTTAGAAAGATAAAGACAATGATCAAATGTCACAGAATCCTCTTGAAAATGAGCTTTGGCTATCATAGTTCGAAATAAATTTTGGTGAGAGTGAAAATCACTAAGTTTCAAATGGTAAGCCTTAAAGAACTCTTTAAGTCCAAGGTCTTAATCAATGAATTCCATTCCTTAAGACCTTGTTAAATGCCCTTAGTGTGTGTAGTGGGTAAATCAATGCAATAAGTTACTTGTGATCTCAAATCATCTCAATATCAAACACAACTATGCAAGATAAAAGAGATTCAACAAGATCACTGATAAACATATATGAGATTTCATATATTTAAACTCAAAGTTCTACATCAACAAATCCCAACAACATAATGAGTATCCAATACTTGATTAAACTATAATCAAGAATGTTCAACTATAAATTACAAATCCTAAACCTAGGAACTTATAAATCATAGCCAAACATGGATTAAGCTACTCCCCTTTTTAAGCCCATTGAAATCAAGTCATCGCTACATCTTCAAGAGGAGAGAGGTGCCAAGCCACACATAACTCCAGGAGACTTCACAACCAAGAACCCATTGGAAGCATCTATGGTAGTAGTCAACGGTGGAAAGAGAAAAACGGTATGGATGAGAGGAGATGAGGTTCTGTGTAGAAGAGTTGTTCGAATAGTAAAAGAGAATGAATGATGGATATCTGTTGTCGGCTCTCCTTCCAAATTAACTTAAAATAGGTAGTTTTTTACAAACTGGGTTGATGGATCGAGTTGCACAGTGGGTAAACTTTCGAAAATGGTTCAGGTATTTGAAGGTTTGCTGTGGCGACAGGATGCGTTCGCTGCGGTGAACTTTTCCCAAAAGGTCTCTTCAGTAATTTGCTGCGTTCGCCACAGCGACATAATTAATTCACGTCGTGGAGAAATTAACCCGAAGAGTTTCTGCGTGAATTATTTGAAGTTAATCATACGTTAATACAATGATAATCAACACACAAGAAGGGGGGGTTGAATTGTGTAATCTTTTTCGTTAAACTCTTCTTAAG
>JAOQMQ010000005.1:20050256-20070178 GCA_027563845.1 Erythroxylum subrotundum | reverse complement strand
TTATTATTCGTCTGCTTTTCATTCGTCTGCTTTTGGTTTATCATCAAAATCATTATTAAGGTCATTTTAACTTAACATTATTCATTGATGTTTCGCCGCGGTGAACTTTCCTATTGCCTGGTTGACTTGTTGACTTATCATTTTCAGCCTTACCTCTACTTTTTGAGTCTCCTGCAATAAACAAATGGTAGTCTGCAGTATCAATTTTTCTTAGAAAATTAATTTAGTGCAATTACTAATTATTTGTGACAATTTTGCTCTCAAACTACAAAAAGTAAAGGCAAGCACTCAAGAGTCAAATTAAGCATAAAATCTAAAAATAAGAGCCAAGAAGTGTATTAAAAAACATGAAAATGCCACCAATTTATATAAGAAACTTGGGTTCAATCATAGTTATAGGTTGAATTATGTTTTAGTAGGTAATTTAGTATGATTTTAGTTGTTAAGTAAATGACTTGTGCATGTTTAGGTTTAGAATTGTGCTTGCATGATTATGTGTTTGTGTTTTTTAGTGTTATGTGGTTTAGAGCATGTCATCAGGCATTAATTTTGTGTTTGAGATGTTTTTAGATGAGCTTGTTAGTATTTGAGATTAGGTAAAGAAGACTGAAGAAGATTTTGAGAAAGCTAAGAGGACGAGTAAAGGCCACGATCATGACATACAAGTCACGATCGTGACAGAAGCAACCCAGCAAAGGCCACGATTGTGACTCATTGGCCACGATTTTGGCAAAAGCCAAACAAGACTAGGCCACGATCGTAACAAAAGCTAAATTTTAAGTGCTACAATTATGATTCATTGGCCATGATCATGGTAGGCGCGATAATAGATAGAGGGATTGCTTCCAAACTCAACTTTTTGGGGGTCATTTCAGACATTTGGGCCTGGCTAAAACCTAGTTTTTACTCAAAATGGAAAAAGACTATAAAAAGGAAAAGAAAGAAACCCTAAAGGGAGCCTCCCTTTTGCTACATTTGGAAAGAAGCTAAAGAAAAAAGGAGAAGAAGAGAGAAGACGAGAGAGGAAGAGGGGGGTTGTTGTTGCTGCTTCCATTCCCAGTCCACTCCAAGTTATATTTTTCTTTCCACCTTGTTATTTCTTTCATTTTGATGTGTGATATGGATTTGTTGATGATGAAGTTGGGTTTAAGGATGTTCTAAACTCTTTTAGGGATTTGTTCTTGAATCAAATGTTAAATTGATTGCTTTTGATGTTAATGAGTTAGGTATTGATGATTGCTTATTGTATTTGCATGCTTCGGTAAATAGCAAATTGATTAGATTGGGTAAGAAAAGTGAAACAATCTAATAGATCACACAAAAAATCAAATTGGTAATTTATACGACTAGAGATCTCATATAAGAACCTGATTGTCTATTAGAGTGTTTAAGATCTAATTAAATGTGTGGGTTTTTTACTAATTGAGAGACTACAAATCCCTTAATTCAATTCAATTAAGGTTTATGATTTAGGGTTAAATGATTATAACTCGAGAGAGAGTAATCCACCGTTTGAAATTCTAGGATCAATACCAAATTAACTCAAAAATGATTAAGTTAGCATTAGATAATAGGACAAATCCCCTTGTCCCATAATTGGTTAATCTTCCTTGTGTAAATTTTCAATTGTTAATTGATTGTGCTCAATTTGATTTCTTTGTGTTAATTTTACAATTTCATTTTCAATCAATTCATATTCAATTGCTTAATTTTCTGCTCACTTTTATTTTCATTTTAATTACACTTTTAGGCCTTAGTCAAATTAGGATTTGACTAGTTTACTAATTACTTATGGGATCAACACCTCATATATTACACTTGCGACCCATGCATTTGGAGCATATTAAGGGTTTTGTAAGATTAAAACTTGTTCAATAAGTTTTTAACGTCCTTGGCCAAGAATTATTTAAGATGAACTGAATTCTCTTAGTTTAAGGAATTTTTGCCTTTCTTGCATTTGTGCAGTTGCATGAACACAAGAGTTACTCGAAGTTCAATTCATATCATCAAAACATTAGAACTTGACATCGCTTGTTTAGAGTGAGCAATTCGAAAAGCAAGACGTGGAGAGGAAGCAGAAGAACCAATGGTAGACGAATTCAATCAAGGAAACCAACCTCAAAACCTTATGGATTTCATGAAACCAGGGCTTAACGCTACGAATCAAGGCATAACTTGTGTTGGGCCCCGTTTTTGGAGCCCAACTCTCGAATCATAAAATGTGAGCGTATGCTAGGCCTAGGTCCCATCACTTATCCCGAGGTGACCACTTGAGGTGGTCAGGTGAAGGTTGTGTAAGAGGAAAGTTGAAAATATTCAATTTGAAATGAAAACTTCACCCCGGTAAAGTATTAGTTCGCCGCGGCGAAACTATGGAAGTATTTCCAAGGACCTTTCGGGACAAGTTCACCGCGGTCAACATTTAGCTTTGCCGCGGCGAAGTCTCAAGGTTGAGCAAACAGACCCTTCGGGACAAAGGCACCACGGCGAAAGGCTGGCTTCGCCGCGGTGAAGACCCCATATCAAAACCAAGAACCTCTCGGGACAAATACGCCGAGGTCAAAGGCTGGCTTCGCCGCTACGAAGTTGCCAAAATCAAACGAAAATACCCTTCGGGAAAGGTTGCCTGCGGCCAAGGCTGGCTTCACCGCAGCAAAACCTTCGATTTTAGACACCTAAACTCAGCTTCCAACATTAAAATTTTTGCACATACAAAACCAAAATCCTTATCCACTCAACCTAAAGATAAATACAAACCTATACAAAAGAAACTTCCTATGAAATGCTTGAGAATGAAATGCGAAAACTTTGAAAGTCATGCGCAAACACCAACATATTTCATTAACATCAAAAGCAAGGCATTTTACAAAGCTTTAATGGGCATTTCAAGCCACAATACATCATTGGTCTCATAATCCAAAAATTTCAAAATACATATGAGCAAATAAAACTTGAAATACAGCTAAAGCCTTGTATTTTCCATACACTAACTTAAAATACAAAAAGATGCAAATTTGGAGTGATGCCTGGACTCTTGAAGAAGATGTATGGACTATTTGTAAGGATGTGTTTGATGATTGTAATGCATTTTTAAGTAGATTTTAGGGTTGTTCTTACCATAGCTATATAAGAACTTAGTTTGGTTTTATTTATGGCTTGCTTTAATACTTATGATGTGTGGACTTTATATGCCTTGGTTACATTGAGAAATGGAGTTAGGAAATTAGTTTGGATGTACCATAATAGTGGGAAGCCTTGAGAACACTTCACACATTAAGTTAACATGACATTTAAAGAGATATCTTGGATGTTTTGATGGTTGTCCAATAGGTTACTTTATATCCACTTAATGATTAAGTAAAGAGTATAGGTTAAGAGATCACATACTAAACTTTAATCGTTATTTCGAGCTTAATTGGTTCTAATATTGAGAGGGAAAGGGCTAATAAATTAGAATTCCTTAAACTAACCATGATTACGTTACCAAAATAAGGGATTACATGGTATAGAAAGAATGACTCTAACCTTTATAATTTGATTTTCTAAACCAAATTGTTTTCTTATTTTTGTGACATTTTTAAGTGTGTTTGTAAGCCTTTAAATTGTGAATTTTTGCAATTTCAATTTCTCATTATTTGGTTTACTCAAACAAAATTCAATTTGAATTATAAGGTGACTAACCAATCCTCAAAGGAACGATACCTTTCTATACTATTTTATATAAGATGTATACTTGCGGTGTAACAACTTCAATTAATTTTAAAACTTTGAGCTAAAAATGAAGTGGCTATTAGTTGACAGGGAAGTTACACCTACAAGACCTCAAATTTTTACACCTTTTTTAAGAACTAATGATTCCAGCAATTACAAGGAAACCATCTTGAGGGGAGATTGTTGTAGACAAGGTAAGCGGATCATAAGTACAAACTAAAGTTCTATATTCCATCCTTTAGTGGTGACCTTCATATAAAAGCCTTTTTAGATTGTTTAGAAGATGTAGAAGGGTTCTTTGATTATATTGAAATTCTAGATTTGAGGAAGGTAAAGTTAGTTGCTTATCGACTTAAAGGGAGAGTCGCTATTTGGTGGAATCAATTTAAGGAGAACCGGCAAAGAGAGGTGAAAGCTCAAATGTCTACTTGGGATAGGATGAAGCAATTATTAAGGAGACAACTTTGTCCTCCAAATTATGAGCAATATTTTTTTGAAATTCATCACAACTGTATTAGTAAGACTATTCTTGAGTATATTGTTGAGATTGGTAGCCTGAAATAATTTGGCAAAAACTAAACCGCAATAAGCAACTCGATATTTGAGGTTCAAGATGCAAGGAGTTTGGCTTTGAGGGTTGAGATGTTAATCAATGAGAGGTCACAATATTATAGAAGAATGGGGAATAATGAAAAAGAGATAAGGGAAAAGGGAAAAGAATTTGTTAAATCTACTCTTATACTTGTTAATGGCATAAAGGGAAGTAACAACGATGGAAATTATAGTAATCAAGCTACACCAACTACTAAACCTGTTAACCATTATACTAAATCGGCTCTTTAAAAGTACTTTAAATTTAGGGAACCAGGCCATCATTCCAATGAATGTTTAAAAGAGAAAGTTTGTCAATACAATGGGGTAGGCAACGAGAGATTCTGAGGAAGATGAGTGTAGGCTAGATAGGGAAGATCGTGAATAACCCAAGGGAGAAGACGATGTCTATGATAGAATCATTATGAGATTGATGATTTTTAGAAAGAGTATAAAGATTGGTAAAAAGACCAATTGTTTCACATCAAAGGCATGGTACAAGGAAATGTTTATGAGCTGATCATTGATAGAGGTAGCTAAGAGAATATAATCAGTAAATTAGTGGTTAAGAAGATGAAGTTGCTAACTGAGCCTCATCTTGAATTTAACGTCCCGTTACCCATTCTAAGGCAAAAATAGTAAATATGAGAGATTATTGAGAAATTAGGAAACACGTTTTCATGCTTATGCATTACACAAGATGCACATATACATGAATATTGAATCTTTGCACATGAAAATAATTGTACATGCATTCATTGACATTCTGGAAATAATTGTTAATAAATGTGATTTATTTGTATTGAAAATTGATTTGCAGAGTATAATTGTTGATTTAGAATTTTTAGAAAATTTTGGAAAAACTTTCTAAAAATTCGGGGTAAATTTTGGACTAGGAAAAATGCCAAGCGGCAAGACAATTGTTAAATGGTATTAGAATTTACTGTCTAATGGCAATAGAAATTTTGATAAATGAATTTAGGAATTAGTGACAAGTGTCATTGAAAATTGGGAGACAATTGGAGTAGAAATTGGAGACAAATATACTAGTTTTTAATATGAGTCCACATGGGACCTTAACAAGATGACAAGTGGCAGTGACAAGTGTCACTACCACTCACCACTCATCCCATTCACGACACTCTTCACTTGAAAGACCAACTAAATTGTTTTGTCTTCAATTTATCTCTTGCTTTCTTCATATTTTCGTGGATTCTTCTTCTTCTCTTCTTCTCCTTCACGATTTCTGACTCACCCATATTGAACCTTGCTCCATCTTTCAATTTCTACTTCCATCTTATTGTTTCTTCAATTTGCCACAAGAAAAACCTACCTTTACCTCCTTTAGAAGATGAAGAATGTGGGATGCTTGGGAGCTAGGGTTGAGTGAGATTTTGAAGAGTTTGGAGCTAAATCAAGTAAGTTATGCTTTAAATGTCATGGGTATGGTTATTTTAAGCTAGAATGATGGGTAAATTGAGGTTTATGTATGTGTAATGGATGATGAAAATTTTATGTACCTGTCTTATTTTTGGATGTGTAGGATGAGTAATAATTCATGTAATGGTATAGAGATGTTTTGAGGTTGAATGATCATCAAAGTGGGTTTTAGATGAGTGCAGAAAATTGTTGATGAATTGGAAAATATATGCTCTGTTTTTGGTTAATGATCAATTATAGATCATGATTTGTTTGTGAGTGATTTATTGAGTTAAATTAGGTAGAGAATGATGAGGAAATGAAATGGAAGAGATAATCTAGGTATAAGATGAGTCAGAAGTCAATGTTGAGAGTTTGAAAATCTGGAAAATGATAGCAGAAAAATTTCCACTGATATGCTTTTATGTTTTAGCCAAAACTTGTTATGTAGTTATCCAAATGAGTTGATTCTTGATTTTGATTAAACTAGAGACATATAGCTACCTTTTTTGTGAAGGCATTGAATTTAAATTTAGGCTTTGAAGAGACTCAAATTTTGACATGAAATTGGGAACTGGGTGTAGAAAAATTTGAGGATGAATGTATATGTTTGTGTTCTATTTGGGTTTTTATGAACAAATAGGGAATATGAATTGGGTATGGATGATATTAAGCTAAGCTTGAAGTATACATGAACTAGTCATCAACTTTAAATGATGAATTTTGAATATGAATTGTTTGATACTTAGGAATAAGATATGTTATGGAAAAAGGATAGAAATTTTTGAATGATGATTGAAACGAGTTGAGAGTTGAGGGTTTAATGAAATCTAATTGGTGTTTGAGTTTATATGAAGTGGTTTTGTGCTAGAAGAGGTGAATTTGAGAAGATTATGGGTGTATATGATGTTAGAATGAGAGTAGGAACCTTTAGAGAGACTTTAGAAGGAGTTTTAGATCACCAATGTCCGTTAGACGAACTTTAGGTCCATTAAACGGACCTTCTCAGGTGTAAAAACACCCCCACGCTAGTCCATATCTCCATTAACGGACATGGATGTCAGTTAAACGGACCTTCTCGGGTGAAAAAGCACTCATAAGCTCGACACATTCCCGGGATAGCTACAGTAAATCGTAATTTTGACCCCTTTTAAAGGCCAAATATCGTTTCGAGTTCTTCATAAAAGTTATAGATTTCGAAGGCCTCTATCAAAAAGTATAAAAATGAGATTAATACGACATCTTATGTGAAAGTTATGGCAATCGCGCCAGCATAGGTTCATTAGGAGTGAGGATGTAATCATGGTTGCTTCTTTTGACCATAACTTCTTCTGTAGACCTCCAAATGACTTGATTATTAAAGAAATAGATTCCTATCAAATTTTATTTCTCTGCATAAAAATTTGTAGTAATTGGTGTTGAATTGAAAATGATTTATCAAATGAAAGTGTGGGAATCTGTTGGAATAGTGTAAATGGGATTATTTTTACTGAGCATACTTCAGTGTTTTGATTATATCTAGATCTATAGGAGTTCAAATGAGATGATTTTTGTTTCAGAGTAAACTAGAGAAATAGTTCTACAATTCATATGAAAGAGTTGAATTATGATTCAGTCTCTAAGATGTCCAATTTCTGAATGGAAGTTGTACATAGTGAACAGTTTTTGGATAAAAGCAGTCTGAAAATGATTGAGGTATATCTTCCAAAGTACTGAACCGAATTGAGTGATTTTGGTATCAATAGAAACATAAGACATAGAGGAACACTTTTTTAGAAAAGAGTATGACTAAATTACTTCAGTTTCGCTTTCTAATTGGATATGAACAGTAGACCCGAAAGTGTGACTTGGAAAAAAAAAATCTGAAGTGAGTCAATGAGAAAGGAATAGAGATATTAATGGTCTTAGTGAGGCATAAACCTAAGTATAAATTATACTTAGATGAATTTTGATATGAGAATGATTTTGTGATAAAATTGATGGTACGATACTTGGGATTGTCGTGAACATGCACGGTATATATTTCATTGCATACATGTTCATTATTAAACATTTATAATTATACAAATTGTGATGTATGGGTATCTTGCATAAATGGGTTGTGCAGGTTAAATGTCCGCATTCAGGTGTTCCCAGAATTTGGAAGCAAATGCTAATCTGGAGCGTACTGTGAGTACACCTAGATGGTCTTATCTATTGTTTGTTCTATTTTGAATTTTTATATTGATTGACTACTGAATGCTTATATGAATGTGATTAACCATGTTGAATTCCGGGTAAAAGGTTCGATGATTGAGATATTTAGTTGGGATATTGAAGTGTTGCTTGTATGTGAATGAGATGAAATAAGTGTACATAATTTGATTGATAAATGTCGAACTACGGTCCGATGATAAATGTGTTCTGAATGGGAATTTACATATGAATGAAAATGTAATTCTCAACTTAATGGTGGATGCCGGATTAAGGTCCGATGATATGTGAATGTGATTGCATGAGTATATGCAAATGTGATTGAGGCATTCCATTTCATGAATGCATGAAACATAATGGGAGTTGTGACCAGAGTAGCCACCGATCATAGCTTAAAGCTCAAAGTGTGAAAAGAGCCTCGAGCTCAGATAGTGATTCAGAGCCTCAGGCTCAACGTTTAATGAGCCCTGTATCCCCCAAGTGGATAAGGGACAGTTATCAATGAGTCCTATATGGGACAGTTTAGGCACTCGGTCACAACAAAGTAACAATTGAAAAGTGGGTCTCATGTGCACTGCATATGCATTATATGAGTGATTAAATTATATTGAATATGAAGTGTGAAATGTGTATGATGTGAATTATGTGTTACGTAATTGGGTAAGCCATCGATGATGGTCACTCATTGAGTTCGCAAAACTCACCCAAAATTTGCAATTATTTTTCAGGATCAGAAAAATACCCCGTTAAGCAAACGGGAGTATACCTACCGCATACAAGTCAGAGATAGAGTTTGGGATCAGTTCGCGTCTGCATTAGTGTTATCCTATTCTTGTATAAATTTGTATTCTGCAATTTCTATAAAATAGTGTTTTGTATTTGTAATAGCCCCAATTGGCTATTGAAATTGCTATGATTGAAAATGTTTATGAAATAAAGCGGGCCCGATTTGGTTAGTGATTTCCGCACTTTATGTTTGTGGTTTCAAAAAAAATTTGTAATGAGTTTTTGAATGATTTAGTGTTCTAGCATGCCACCCTCTCCAGGCACGGATTCAAATATCACCCACGATGTCAGGTTCGGATCTTGCGGGAGTGGGGTGTTACATTGAACCCTATAACATCATATGGATTGCATCCATCAGTGATATACGTGTCATGGAAAGTTGTTAGGTGTCATTCTCTATTGGTAAATATTCAGATAAACATTATTATAATTTTGTTCATATGGATATATGTCACATTTTGATTATTAGTCCATAAAAATATGATATTGATGCATATCACTCGAGAAGGGAGAATATTTTTCAATTTTTGAAGAATAGTATGAAGTATAAATTAGTACTTATAGGTTAATAAAGAGTACTGAAACGTAGTCAGACAAAGAAGTCATTATTAGAATTGGAAAATAATAGGGAAGTTTTATAAGTGAGATTAAATAAACAAGGTAGGTACACTTGTTTATAACAAAAGGGGAGAAAAGAGTGGAAGGAGAGAAGATGAGATTTCTTAAAAAATGAAGCCACTTTTAGAAGAATTTAGGGATGTAATACCTAATGAGCTACCCAATAGATTACCTCCTATAAGAGATATCCAACAGCATATTGATTTGGTTCTTGGGGCTAGTATACCTAACTTACCTCACTAATATATGAGTCTAAAGGATAATGAGATTTGGAAGGAGTAAGTAGAGGAGTTGATTAGAAAGGGTCATATAAGAGATACTATGAGCCCATATATGGTTTCTGCTTACTTAAACCCAAGAATAAATAATTCTATGATGTTGTGATAACCTTAAAGGCAGGAACATTATTTAGTTGGGAATGCATTTATTTTGTACGCTAATCATCAATCTTTAAAGCATTTAGGAAGTCAAAGGCAATTAAGAATTAAGATGTATGCGAGATGGTTAGTTTTTGTTGATAAGTTCCAATATAAATTGATGCACAAATGAGGAAGAATAATGTAGTTGCTGATGAATTAAGTAGAAGGGTGGCTATAATGAAGACCTTAAGTATGGAGGTTACGGGTTTTAATTATTTGAATGATTTTTATAGGAATGATGGAGATTTTGGTGAGACATATGACTTGTATTTAGTGAAAACGTGTTATGACGATTTTTATATGCATGATGGGTTTTTATGAAAGGAAATCAAACTTATCTTTCAAGAAATTCAACTAGGGAGAAGGTGATTAGAAAATTGAATAAGGAAGGTTTAACTGGCCTCTTTGGTAAAGACAAGAGTCTTGAAGAGGTGAGAAAAAGATATTATTTGCTAAAGATAAAGAGAGACGTTGTTACTATTATGGAGAGGGGTCAATTTTGTCAAACTTATAAGGGACATGCTTTAAATACTGGTTTGTACATGCCATTATTAGTCCTGAATGCTATTTGGTAGGATTTTTCTATAGATTTCATGTTGGTACTTCTAAGAACACAAAGAGGTATGGATTCTATCTTTCTGGTTATGGATAAGTCTTCTAAAATAGCACATTTTATCCCTTATAAAAAGACGACGAATTCTATAGCAGTTACCAAACTATTCTTTAGAGAAGTGGTGTGACTTTATAGTATTCCTAAATCCATTACTCCTAATTATGACACCAATTTTTTGAGTCACTTTTGGAGGACCTTTGATTGAATTATTTTTCTCATAAAGAATTATAAGTTTTAGCTACAAGTGCACAGTGTAACTGTAGCTAGCACTGGTAAGTACGGGTCGATCATATAAAGATTATAACTACTAGCATTAACCCTTTCTCTATTATCTGATCGTTAAATCAGGTTGTGAATTTACTTGAAAATTACAAATAAACAAACTAAACTAAGGTTAACACAATAATGATCTCAGATAAATAAAACACTATGATTAGTCAATATCAAATAAGTAGTCCCTAGGTGATGAATCCCCCTAAGATATCTTAATATCCATTTATCATACAATTAAATTATTGATTATAAGACTATGGAAATTCCTATCTTATGTTAATATCTTTCTCAATACTATTAATAACTAACCCTTAATTGTTTAACTAAAATCTCTTTCTAGTTAGAACCCCTAAATTGCATTATTGATTTGTGAATTTCACTATTAGGTTTGACCTAATCTAGAGGATTTATGTTTACCTAGCTCTAGGTTTGTATACAACTCCTTCCAATTATTGTAGATCTATTCACATGAAAGGATTTCTAAATCTCAATCATATGAAATCAAATATTAGACTAATAATCTGGATATATTAGTTAAAGAATATAATGCATAATTGATTCGCAATAAATCAGTCAATAAAACTACATTAAATAAAAGATTATGTCATATTATCGTCACAACTTAGAGTTCATCACACCTAGGCACTAAAATATTTAGCTCCTACACATAGAAAAAAATCCAATAACAAATATTTAGAGAACAGATAGAAATAAAATAATTCATAACCTATATCCCCTTTTTTTCTCTAATGAGATCTTTTTGCAATTTGGATTGAAGGATGCTTTATATCGATCTTATAATGTAATTTTATTTTTTTCTTCATTCTTTGCTCAGAATTGCCTCCCCTCTTATATTTCTTATGACTCAAAAACTATTTCCTCCCTATATAGCCTTTAATAATATTCTTTTATAGTAAAAACTAGGGTTTTTGGGATAACATGGTCGTGTAGGTGACTATGTATCTCTAAAAACACCTCAATTTGTAATTTTCCATACGAACAGTGACTTACATAGGTAGCATACATTACCATGTACGTTAACATAGACGAATGTGTTACTCCACACAGGCATGAATTGTGTTATTGAAGCTCCACATGTTTATAGTGACTTACATGGTCACTATACACGATTGTGTAAGTCCATAATGGCTCCAATTCTTCCATTCCATGTCACAATTTCACCTGAATACATCTCCTATTTGTCTATGAAGGCAATTATCACCTACAAACACACTTGAAGTGCAATAAGTATAAATAAAATACTATAAAACCACTAATAATCAAGCAAAATACACTAAATATGGGTCTATAAATATAGCTAATTAAGCGTTTATCAAATATCCCTAAACTTAAGCTTTTGCTTTTCCTCAAGTAAATCATAATCTAAATCATCATATTTATAAAATTTAATCCCATATTGACCTCAGTCTGTCTATCCACACTCCAAATCTTCATATCATATCAATCAAATTAACATACAATTAGATTCAAGTTGTTATAAAACCAACCTTCAATGGTTAATGTCAAGATAGTCGCATAAATTATCTTTTTGCAATCAAAGCATAAATTTTTACAATCTCACTAAGGATTCACCTAATGCACTCAAAGTGTTTAGGGAGAAAAGTGTAAGAACTCTCAAATTAATGTATAGAAGAAATCTTAACCATAAGCTTACAATAAAATAATATCTCCACCACATATAAGTAAACTACGAAAAAAAAAGCTCTTATATAGGGTTTGATGAGGATTAGGTTAGGGTATGATAGCAATAATAAAAAGGTGATAATATTGAAGGGAATTTACATAAACAAATTTATATGCAACGTAGTTCTTCACAATATAGGCCCATCAAACCATAATTCCAATAGTATCATAACTTTAACACTTTTTTTAATTTTTTTACTTATTATGTTCACAACATTTTTTAAGCATTCATCATATACCAATAATTAAAGAAATATTGGACCTTTTCAAATTTTAAGTTTCAAGCAATCAAGTAAACGTAAATAACCTTTAGGGTTCAAAAATAGGAAAAATACTTGAGAAAAATAAAGCAAAGGCTAATAATGTTGTTATAATCAATGAAAGGGCTAAGTCTCCAAAGTGATGACTCCTAAGGGATAAAATACGGTAGGATAATAAACAAAAAATAGGCTAAAAAAAGGTTGATTCTAAATGTCTTATCATTTCAAAGCCTTTAATTTGACAAATGTGATCTAAATATGAATAACAAAACAAGTTCTAGAATTATCCAACTATGCATGATAACAAACATAAAAGAACAAAAGAACTTAAAATAATGTTGTATTTGCTCTTAGGCTTAAAAGCTCAACAAAATGGTCTTGTATGTAAATAATATGCAATTTTCATTCAAATTAATTATCTTAATGATTAGTAAAAATATAACTTATAAAAACAACTATATTCTAACATTCATCCTTTTACATATTAACTTAATTCAATAATCAATAAGGATCTAAAGAATTTTGGACGGATTATATCTAAGTCAGGCTATCAGTTAATAAGATTTAATAAAATATTATAATGAACTTAAATCAATTGAAATCCCTTCCCCCACACTTAAAATTGTATATTGTCCTTAATGTAAACAATTGAAGCATATCAAAATAAAATAACTATGAAACAAAAAAAGTGAAAAAAAAGGGTTAGAATTGGTACAACCTAGAATAAGAAGAATTACAAAGTTCTAAATTGGATGAAGGATCCATCCTATATTTGATACATCCATCCTTTAAAAATATAAAGAAAAACGTTCAAAAGATAAAAAGAAAAGAAAACAAATAAAGAACATGGAAAAAAATAACATAAACGAAAATACATTTTCACTAATGTTTAGAAAAAATAAAATAGCATAATGAAGAAAATAAAAAAAGTACACAAATAATAAGAGAAAGAAAATAAAAATAAAAATCGGCGTCTATCAACCCTTTGGTGAATTTGGCAAGTCCATCGTAGGAGGATCCTCAGGTCACGAAGCCACATACTATTGTAGAGCTAAAGATGATGCAACCGCTCCAGATGACAAAGCTGGGATGGATATCCCAAGATATCCAACCATCTACACCAAGACCTTCTCCATCCATCTATCATAGGCTTTTACCCACTCGATGCATTCTAGCAATGCCTTATCTAGGCCTCTCTCCTCTCGATCTGCTATAGTAGTGCCCTGTTATGGGCATTTCTCCTCTTTAGCTACTCCACCATATATCTACATGAACTTTAAGCAGCATTGAACATTGCCTTTTATGCTCAAATAGTACGTTGAATACCTAAAATCTGCTCCATATGTCTCTTCAGGTGAGCTATCTTCATCTGGTCTTTATGTGGTGTCGGCACCCTACATAATTCCACACTATCATCCTCTTATGCTATGTCTTCCATCTGAGATGGCAGTGAGCTCAGTTGCAATGGCTACTTAGTTATGTGTGGGCGATCCCTATCTGCTTCCAATATGCTTGCCTCATCTGAAACCTCGATCAAGATGTAGATTTCTCCTGTAGGTCTTTGTCATCAACTTACCATATTCATTTGTTTCACCATGTCCAGATTCAGAGCTACATGTTATCAATCATTCGCATCGATGGTAGTCTCTCGATGACCCCCATCCTCCATGCTAACCTCATCATATAAGGCTCGATGCATATTGTCTCGACCTTCTTCTCTTCAACTTAGGTGAATTGGTATCTGCTCACTCATGCTACACAAATAAAATACATCTAAGTTCCCAACGATTCCACAACTGTCACCCTTCCCACTCAGCATATGACTCAGAATCTCATGTATGTATCTGATTGTGGGGTGTCTAAATGTGATGCTTTAGATTTACTAAGGTCGTAGTTGACCTAAAAGTGTCAAGGAGACAATCTATATAGGAAGTCTATCTATAGTATGACATATTCCGGTGTCCCTGTGAACTCCTGGTTGTATAGACCCATTATGAAAAATAACTCTTAATAACTCATTCGAACCATCTCGCCCATCATCCGGACCAATCCCAATCGTAATGACCTTTCTCTATGAAGATTGCACAGAGCACCTCAAGCATCAACTTCTAGTACTAAGGCTCCATGATCTTAAAGAATTGGGACCATGCTCTAATGTTGATGAGGTATCAAACTTGCTCGATCAAGCCGATATGCTCTAATACCTCCCAGTCAAGGCATCTGCCATTCCTGAACTTCTTGTCCTTGAGCCTTTAGTATTGCCCCTTAATCACCACTTGACCTAGAAACATATGTTTGGAGATTGTGCTAACTTTCCTTTAAAATATCACCCTACTTTACAAAAAGGAGATAGAACCATAATCTGTACTAATATGGAGATATTAAAGTGTGGAGCTAGAAACTAAAAAGCTATGGCTGTTGAAATTTTCATTATAAGACAACCTTCATTACCAATGATTTTCATCATAGCTTTAAGCTAAGAGACTGATGGAGGAAGGTCTTGACACTTTGCAAGCCTCCTAATATTCCTTAAGATTTGAAGACCTAGCATTAATCTAGATAAGATCAGGTATGAAATTGTTCCTATTTAGGTCAATCTCCTTAGTGTTCCACTAGAATATTGGTCAACCAAAGGGTTAAGCATGCTAGCTAACTTTATTGGAAAATTCATATGCTTAGATGAAATGACTTCTAAAAAAAGGAAGACTAGTTATGTAGGGTTTGTGTGAGTGTTAATTTCCACATGGAACTACCTGAGATGATACATTTTATAAGACTAGTTATATAAAGATTTTATTATGGTTTCTTGACAATGGAAACCAACCATAAAAAATCAAGGAAAAAAGTGGAAAGCCATAGTGATAATATTCCTTAGAGTTGAAAGTGCTAAACTAATAGGATTGGAAAAACATCAAATAATGATCCAACCTCATAATATAAAGAAGTGAGTAGCAATGTAAAGCACAACTAGAGCAGGATTTTGACAAAAAGGATAAAGAATTAGCTTCTACCAATATTTCACCAAAGGAAGAAGAATATATAGTAAAAAAGAGTGGTTTGAAAGTTTCTAAGGTTAGGGGCCTTAAATTGGTTACTTAGAAAGCTAGTATGGTGAATTAAGTAGGTGTAGTTTTAGTATTAAAGAACAATCATGATATTAGTTCTCCTAAAGTTTCTCCAACTGAAAGAAAGGATGAATTTTAAGTGGGAAGAACTTTTAAGTGATAATAAGAGAAGAATTTTTAAGTTTTAATAAAAGGAAAATTTTTAATTATTCATGGTTATGAGTTTATTCCATAATTCTTTTCTCTAAAAAGATAGGTTAGATTTGGATGTATACATAAAGGTGGCAAACACCTTAGTGCTCTTCTACAAAAACCAAGCTTAACAGTGTATCTACTAATAGGTCATCTCAATAATGTTCACTCAAATTCTCCTTAAGTTATAAGCTAAGACTATCATACCATTATAGTGGTGGTATTTAGACATTACAATCCGATGATTATAATAAATAATTATAATCATTGGATTGTAATGTCTAACTACCACCACCATCACAAATAATTATAATCATTAGATTGTAATGTCTAATTACCACCATTATCACTATGGTATGATAGTCTTGGCTTATGACTTAAGGACAATCCGAGTGAACATTATTGAGATGAATTACTAGTAGATACACTATTAAGCATAGTTTTGTAGGAGAGAACTAAGGTTTTTGCCACCTTTGTGTATGTAACCAAATCTAAACCGTCATTTTAAAGAAAAGAATTATGGAATAAACTCATAACCATCAAACCAAATATTTAGGATTCTTGGATCTTATTAGGGGATTTCAGTAGCCCCGTATCTATCTGAGGCTAAAGATAATGTCAATTCAAGGAAAATTTAAGAAGATTTTAGAGAATGTGTGGAAGACTTTAAGGTATATGAAAAAAGCTTGAAGGTTGCTTCTTTTATTAGAAAAATATACGTAGTTCTATCTATTTCATTTTTAAAATAATCTCGAAAAATTTACAATTAACTAAAATTGGCTTGTGAGGATCCTAGAGAGCAAAGTTTTGTTTGGAAACCCACTAGTATATGACCATTTCGCTATTTTGATCCAAGGTATGTTTTAGAATTGTATGAATAAAAATCCCTTTTATATTCAACAATTTCTTAACTAGGATTAAGGACATCGATGAGGCAATTCAGGTTGGCATATCTCATCAGGTGAAAGGTCATAAGGCTTTAGTAGAAACTAAAAAACTAAATGCTAATAGGGGTCCTGATACTGGAAAGCTAGTATTAGAGACCAAATTTAAACTTCAATATATCTAGTATCCTCTTTATTTGAACCTTGGGTATTCTAAGATAGTTACGGAAGAAAAATCAACTATGAGGGAATATGTTATAGCATTAAGGAACCACAATTCCCTCCTCCATCAAAAATCTAGGATATAATGGACTAGGGATGGGGATAGGAATAATATTTTTTTCTTAACTCTTTTTTGAATAGGAAAAAATATAATAGGATATGTTCTTTAAGAAGACAAGATGGAGTGTTAATTTCATACAAAATGATCTTAAGGAAGAGGTCGATAATTTCTTCAAATTGACTTTGAGTATTACTGCAAACATTTGATCCTCCATTCAAAATATTTTCAATTTTATAGCTAATCATTTTTAGCTTAGCCAAGGGTCAATATAATGGTTACAAATATTATTGATTGATATGTTTTATCAATATTAAAAATACTACAAGTGCACAACTTAACTGTAGCTAGCATAGGCAAGTACAGGTTGATCCTATGAAGACTGTAAGCATTAGTAATTACCCTTTCTCTATTATCTAACGTGTAAATCAGATTGTGGATTTTAATTAAAAATTAACTAAACATATTTTTTTCTTGCAAGTTTGGATTGGATGTTGTTATCTATTGAATCTCTTGAAGTTATCTTCGTTTATCCTTGTCCCTTAATAAGAACTCGCCTAAATCAGAACTGTAGCCTCTCTATGTCTCTTATGACTGAAATCTCTCAAAAACTTGGTTCTCTTTGTTTTGCCTCCGTTTGGGTCATTTTATAGTAAAAACTAAGGTTTCTGAGTTATACATAGTCAACATACACAGGCATGTGAGTGACTGTGTTTCTCCAAAAACATCTACATTTTTTATTTCACATAGGCACAAAGACTTATATGGGAAACATGCATAGTCATGTATATCAATATACATGGGCATGTAACTCCAATATTCTTCAATCTTCAGACATTTACAAAGATTTATATAGCCACCGTACATGGTCGTGTATCTTCAATTTTTTTTAAAATCTTTTTTCCATGCCACAATTTCATTCAAATTCTCCTCTTTTTGGTCCAAGAAGGCAATTATTACCTATAAATACACTTGAAGAAAATTAAGTACTAAAATACTATAAAACTGGTAAATATCAAGCAAATCACATTAAATAAAGGTATATAATTATAATCAAGTAAGCATTTATCAAACATCCCCACACTTAAGCTTTTGCTTGTCTTCAAGCAAATCATAATTTAAATTATCAATCTTACAAACATCTATCCCTTATTAACCTTAATCTATCCATCTATACTCTATACCAACATGTCATATTAATCAAATTAACATAAGATTATATTCATGTCATCCTAGAACTAACCTGCATAAGTCAATATCAATAATAATCACATCGATAATATTTTTGAAATCAAAAGCACAATTCTTAACACCCTTACTAAAGTTTCAATCATTGCACTCAAATGTTTAGGGTGAAAAGTATAATAACACTCAAATCAATACATAACAGAACTCTTAACCATAGGCTTGCAATATTATTATATCTCAACCACTTGTATATAAACTAGACTCAAAAATTGAAAGTTCTTTGGTAAGGTATGATTATTACTAAAATTGAAAGAAACTTACAACAGACAAGATTAAAAGAAACTTAGTCTTTCATAGTATATAGGTCCTTCATAACATGAATCCATTGGTACCATAACTTAAACACTTTTTTTTTTCAATTTCGAGCATTCATCATGTACCACAATTAAAGAAGTATTAGATCTTTTCAACATTCAAATTTTAAGCAATCAGGTAAATGTAAATACTTTCAAGGTTTAAAATAATAAAAAGGCTTTAAGAAAAATAAGGTAAAAGATATTAGTGATGTTGTAATCAATGAAAAAGGGTAAGGCTCAAACTTAGTTACTCCAAAGGGATAAAATACGGTAAGGTAATTATCGAAAGAAAAAAAAAGCTAAACAAATGTTGAATCTAATTACCTTTATCACTTCAATGCTAATATACGCAGTCTCAATACTTATAATAAAATCAAGTTTTAGAATCATAAATTAAGACCAAGTATAAGGAGCATGGAGATGATGGATACATAGATTAAGTACATTGATGAGAGCTTAACCAATCTTTAAGGTGATTATGATGTATTTCGGTGTTATTTTATAAAGGAAATTCTATATATGTATTAATTTCTATAGAGCCATTGTTCAATGCTATGACCAAAAAATTGATGATGCCAATAAAGGGGATAAGATGTTATGACAGATATATGCATAAGAGAATATGCTATAACTAACTAATCTTTTAATTGTATTGACTAGCCTATTTTTTTCATTGATATACTTTTGGATGTTGACCTCTTAATGCAACTAATATATTTTGTATGTCATATAATTAGATTATGAACGATTTAGTTATATATGGAAGTTGATTGTTTGATTATTATATGAATACTTTTTTTAAAAATTGAAGGTGAAAAATTATATTAAGCTCGTAAAGGAGAAAGGTATAAAGAAAGGCCTTAATGCCTATATTGCAAGCGTAACAAAAGATCCCTTCCTAACTAAAACCTTTTACACAAGTAATAAACAAAAAAAGATATAATTTTTAACTATTAGTGGAGAACTTTAATAAGCAGGTAACCCAGATTAACTATTCCATCTTGATTTTATCTTCATGCTAGCATTTCCTCCTATTTTGTTATAAAGCAAGGTTCCCCTTATCCAATTTAAACTAATATTGAGAAAAGTAGGAATGTCTTTTGGTTCTTTTCACATGCTTTCAAGCATTTCTCTCCCTCCCCACTATATAGATGAAATAGTTGAAAGTCATTTTGAAAATCTCTGAGTCCCCCCTTTTTTTGTAATAGCTTAGTTTTCTTACCCATTCTCTTAGGGCTATTTGGTTCGTGGGAATAGCAATGCTATTCCTTTGCTATTCTTAGGTTATTATTATGTCGGACCCCGCTTTCGAGGCCCAACGGTCCCGGTGTAATGAGCCCTGACTGATGGCCCATTTCCGAGACCCTGTG
>JAOQMQ010000005.1:20031213-20049122 GCA_027563845.1 Erythroxylum subrotundum | reverse complement strand
AAATTCATCCGGAAGGGATGATAACAACATCAAAGCCAAGTCTTCATCTTCAAATTTCACATCCAAATTCAACAGGTGTGCTACTAACTGATTAAACATAGTGATGTGTTCATTCATAATAGTACCTGGTTGGTAATCAAATCGGAACAACCTTTTCTTCATAAGGAGCTTATTCTGACCACTCTTTTCTAGAAATTTGTCCTCCAATGCCTTCCACAATTTCTGTGCAGAAGTCTCCTTCTTGAAAGCATACTTCTGCTCTCTAGACAGACATGATCGAATTGTTTCGCATGCCAACCGATTTATGATACTCCAATCCTTATCTTCTACATATTATGGTTTCTCTTCTTCAATAGCTACGTCAAGGCCCTGTTGGAAAAGGGAATCCAGAATCTCGCCTTGCCACATGCCAAAATGACCAATACCGTCAAATATTTCCACCGCCAACTTCATACTTGACATTGGAATCCTCTGCCACGTGGACGAGGAAGTCGATGCCGCTTCTGTCATATTTGTTGTGTCCCCAGTTGCTGGTGAATCTAAAGACGTCATTACAGACTCAAATAATAGTATTAAATATTAAAAATATTACAAATAAACAAAGGACGAACCTTCGGCTCTGATACTACTTGTTGGAAAAATCGGGTAATTTTTTCCTCTAAGATAAGCAATTAGTGAAGTGAACCGATTCAGTAATATCCAGGAAAGACCGCTAAATGGACTCCTAAGACAGTATTACCATTCCACGTAAAATCCCAGGAAAGGGCGGAGGGGTCACAAACGGTCCCACTTAAAACCCGGCCTCCTAGACAGAAATTATGTGCACGGTGTATTTATCACAACCTAACCCGTGTACACACACGAACAGTAAATACACCCAAATAATTAAACACAACACTACAAATATACTCGACAAATAATATTGAATAATATAAATGCGGAATAAATAAAAAAGATAAAGAAAGAACACCCCCAAAAATTGATAACGGAGTTCGGCTAATTTTGCCTACTTCTCCGAGCGCCACTTAAGGCAGCCTGCTCTTATTAAGAAGAGAATACTAAATTTGATATGTATACAAATTTTTAAATATTTATCAAATTTTGGGATGATTTGATAAGGGAGGGGGATGAGTTATTTTATAACTTCAAAAACTCCTCCTAACTTCATCTCTTCCCAATATGGGAGAGATATTGTGTCAAAAAAGTCAAAATAATACCAAACCATCAAAGTCAAAATAATACAACAATTGTTGTATTTCTTCTCCCTGTTCTCTTTAAGTTAATACTTCTTATCATTACTTATTTATGGGTCACATTACATTCTTATATGAATCATTCTAATATTATATTTCATCATATAAAGTCATCTACTTTCATATAAATCTAAAGTGAACATAAATTATGTAAATAAAAAGATCTATAGTACAAGTTTACTCATTTAAAGTGACAAGATACTTTTGAAATCGCTAGAATTGTTGACTTTAATTTAACTTCAGGACAAAGGCAAGGTGATGTGAGCAGGAGTAAGGATCACCATGGAGATGGCGTATGTGACAGAGGCAAGCTCGTCATATCCAGTCCAAAGATTTGAGTTAAATGAATTAATTGGAGCTCAATTCTATTACAAGGGCAAAGCGAGAAACCTTGGCAAACTATAGTGCACAAGGTTTCTCGCTTTGCGAAGGTCACGGAAGTTCATTAATTATACGTGACCTTTTCTTTGCATTTTTCAAAAAGACTGTTTCCATTATTTGAACTCGTGACTTTCTCCTAAAGTTGCAAAAAATCGCTTTAGTCAATAACTAAAATCTAAAATATCTAAGTCATTTTCTTTTTGAGTGACCTTTGGAACAACAGTTGATAGCCGAGTGTTTCAAAAACTTAAAAAGTATGCGGTTGCTAGGCGATATAGTATAATTTCTTGACTGCTGTTAAAAGTGTCCAAGAGACCACATTCTCCATTTCGTCTGTGCTTGCTCCGAGGCCGCTAACAAGCCAACACATGGGGTTTATCCCTTTTATAACCCTGAGACAGTGAAGACTGAAGAGGAATTATTAGCAAACCCAAGTCTTGAGCTACTGGATTTAGCATGGCTTGCTTCAAGAAATCAAAAGGCAATATTGGTCTATTGTGTGGTAATGACCAGCTCTATGGATTCACCACTACCTACTAATATTTGGACCGTGTTATGCTCGTCACCTTCGTTCTCATTTTTTGTTTGGATCATGCAACTGACCATCCTTGGACTTGTACAACTAGAATCCGAAACAGCTCCATATTCATTGATCATTGATCTCCCCGTTATGTTCCCTGTCCATGGGAAGGGTGCTTGTGGAAAAGTGCGTATGATTATGTGACAAACTTCTACTATATCAATTATACAGACAAATTAAAGGTAAGTTATTTCCATTTGCAAGAATTTGCTGGAAAGAATAGTTTCTTTTACATAGCCCAACGTCCTGCTTGATTTATGATTTAAAAGTTGCAATACTTGCAATCGGGAAATGATTCTCTTTTAAAATTTCTAATTTATAAAGGCCTTGAACCAGTGAAGTTGCCTATTATACACCTCAACTTGGGTACAGGTATTAAGAAATTTTCAAAAATCGAATGCACCTCAAAGTATTGACCTCTACTTTTCCCTTCAAGTTTTATGTATTGTTAATTCTTTCTCAATTTTCTATCAAGTTCCAAGATTTCACTCAATATTTACTAATTTCAAATATGTAAATAAGTCACGCCTTCCTCTTCCGCAGAGGTAATAGTTAGAAAGCAGGATGTTGAAGTTTGAGACATTAACGTTTGTGGCAAAACAAGTTTGCTGTATATAACTATTAAGGTGCTCCAAGGTAAGAAAATAGTTGATTTTCTATATTTGAATCACACGACTATTACATACAACATTAATTACTTGCCTCATATTCTCTAACACTCTTCTATTGCGTAACCATGCAATATTCCCACCTATATCATGGTGTGCATCTTTCCAGTATCAATTCCAAGCTGAAGCAGATACTAAATTTCTGTCCTTCCAACCCAACAACATTGCTCCATCCTTCTCCATGAGTGTGTAATGCTCCGAGTAGCATCTGAGCAGGCTCCTTATTACAGAGGAGACGTAAGAACTCAAAGGGTATGGACGAAATCCAGCCATTGTGAACCTAGATTTCCACTTTCCCAGGAGCTCATGCCGCTCCACCCTCTCCTTCCCCTCACAAGCAATAATGTTTACCATTTCCCTGGCTAGGCACTGCTGCTCCACGCCAATTCGCTCTTTCTGATCCCTTGGCAGAATCTCATCGATGGACTCAAACGTTGCCAGGTAGAAATCTAGAGTTTCTACAAACCTTGTGAGGAAAGGGGTTGTGTTTGTGTTTGATTCTTGCTCAACCAAAGTGGTCACCTTGGGATTTAGTGACTTCACCATTCGAAGCAGACCATCCCTTGGATTATTCACATCAACACTTTCATCAGGAGTGTGGTGGAGTTGTAAGGGAAAGTTCACGACTAGAGCCTCACCAGGCCTGATGTCAAGCATTTCCCGAGTCACATCTGGAGCAAAAACAGGCAGACCATTGAACTCTATAGAGATATTAAATTTTTCAGATATTGCTGTCAATCTTCTGCCAACTTGACCTAGTCCATCACCGCGCGCATACTTATTAACAGGATCATCAATACCAGTAATACGCACATGTGGAGACCCACCTGGTCTAGCTGCAAGAGCCTGAAGAAGAGTCATCCACTGAAACCCCTGAGCAATTTGAAAGTCAACAATATGGATGCGGTTCTCATTTCTGCAAGCCTCAGCAATGGCTCCATTAGCTGCCATGTAGCCAAACTTCAAGTATGGGCATATTTCATACAAGATCTGCATGTAGGAAAAAAGATCCTTGCTTTCTGGTTCTCTACATCTAAGAGCACGGTATATGTTAGTGCCCGATGACTCCTTCCTTGCTATCAGCCCTTCAATTAAGTAAGCACCGAGGCGCTGAATTGCTTCTCCACTGATGGACACTTTGCCTCTGGCCATTTCAGTCAACCTACTGAAATCATTGACGTTGTTTTCAGCAAGAGCCTTCGCACAAGCAATCAGCAATTGCTTTAGATTTCCTGGAGGCATGTTTTGCAAGGAAGTTTTTTCCACCGCTTTTTGACGTTTCTCATCAGGAGCACCTTCTCCCATCTGCCTGCTCCTAGATACAAATGACGGTTTAGGCTGAATTCCTTGAGAACTCTGGTGGTGCTCTTGACACCAGGACTTGGTTATCTGACCTGAAGATTGTGGCCTATTACTTTTATCGATAGAATTATTGTGCATAGTAACATCTTCATCATCATCAGTCCCCATTAGAGCAGTCTCTAGTTGCAGCAAAGCATGTTTCATGTTCTGACTAGAACTTGCATCTTGCGAAGATGAAGGGCTCAACCTATGAAAATAACCTCTGGACTGGATGGAAGAGTTACAGGAAGGACCGGCTCCTGTGATAACATCTGCAGAGCTGTGCTTCGCCTGGCTAGCACTTAATGTAGTAGCGGTATCACCATCAAATTGTGTTGAAAAGGGTGAGATCGGTGAGTTTCCTATTTCTAACTTCAGTGACCCGTAAAGCCTGCTAGGTAGCAAAGGAATAGCTTGATAGGGTGCTGAGTAGGATAGACCAGCACCAGTGGCACCATCTCTCAAAACGCCTTGCAACTCCATACTACAAATTTGGCATCAGCTGTTCCACAAGTGAGACAGAATAAGATAGTTACACCTTCCTTTTGCAGAAAAGATAGGTCGTGCTTCTAAAGAAATTATCAGCCTACAAAAACAAAGCAATGAAAACATCTCAGCCACGTTATTGTAGCAGAATTTAAACATAAAAATTGTTTATAGAATCAGAAATAGAAAAGGCAAGCAACAGAGATTCTAAGTTCTTGACTGAATTCTAGGAAATTCAATTGTAGTCGTCATGTTATAAAGCACATATTTACACCCTCTTTGTAACAATGTTAAAGCAAGGACGTCTGGCCAGCCTTTATAATTTAACCGCTAACTTGAGAATTACAACTTAATGATGATAAAGCCAAGATAAACACGCACAAGTCTATTGATTGAAACAGTTTAGAAAGTGTTCGTCAGGCCACACAAAACAAGAAGTAATATCGTTTTATAATACACTCCACCCCCCAACCCATACCAAAAGATTCAACCTATGCCTATTTCGTGAAATACCAAAAAACGAAACAAGTTGAATCGAAAAGATTAGCGAATACTTATGTCTAACACATGCATATAGACATCATATAGATGCCAAAAGTTGGAGCTCTTCCCCTCGAACTCCGAAAACAATAATAGGGAACCAAAAAAGAGGAAATCTTTCCCATAGGTCGGCTAGCTGTAGATCAAGCAGAGGTACAGCTAACCATAAGCAACGTATTGAACTATGAACTTCTACCTATTCATTGCTCACTCAACTAAACAAAGCAATAGATACATGGATCATGCAACAGAAAAAACAATACAAAGATCCAAATCTAGCCCAGTTCATATAACATGAAATCACGTCATGAATTGATCACAACAAAAGCAGCAAACTTCATTAATCGCAACAATTTTTCACAATGTTTCCTTCATGCCAACTTCCTGCAAGAGCCTAGCTATGAGAACAAAAGCAAAAACAGAAGAATTCAAATATACTAAGTCAGAGTAAGTGAAGTCAGAGAAGCACAAAGACACCTCGTAACTTGCCAAGAAAAAAGAATCACAAAAAGACCAACAAATTCTAGGACATGTAAAAGAAACCGCAGCATATAAACCGTGGAGAGCAAGAAAAATGAAGAGGGAAAAGCACAAGAGGAGCAGTAATATACAAACCAGAAACTTTTGAGGGTAAGAAATGAAAGGATTGAAGATTAGTCTACCCTCTCGGAGGGCTTACTGGAACTCTTTTTGTTTTTGGTTACTTACAATTCGAAAGTAGAAGAAACTAAAGTATAAATAGGTGGTGAGAAGAGAGAGCGAGGTTTTGACGGAGGAATTGTACGGAAGATCACGGCAGACGAAGTGGGAGCTAGAAACGAACTCTTATTTTAGGACCGAAGTAAACGGAATGCAACGGAGCTTAAACGGCGAGGCGTTTCTCACCGACCGTGTTTCTGATATTAGGGTGTTAATTCGTGCGAGGACATTCTTTGATCTTTCCGAACTTATGTCATATGACGTTCGTCGGGATTCGTTTTCACGCACTCTGTCAACAGCCACGCGCTTTAGCCTACGCTCCTTCCTAATCACCTTCTATAGTCATATGATCACGTGTATATCAAACTTAAAAAAAGAAAGATACTGAACCATTCAAAGTGCAGTTAATACAAACCAATTAAAACCTACAAGTTTAATTGAGAACCGAACTTGAGTATACTGAAGACAGATCAAGATTAGCAAACAAAATCTCCGTAACAGATGATAAAGGTTATGTACACATTATGAGCATCTTCCACTTTAACAGTACTAGTTGTCTAATTACCAAGCTGTGACTATTTTGAGAGAGAAAGACAATAATTATTTTTAACAAGGGAATCTGCTCCCTCATCTATCTTAACAGCTCATATAGAACCTGTTCGTGTGTTCTCTTACTTGCTTACGTTCTTTTTCAAACTTCCTAAACCTTCACAATATAATTTAATTTTATTTATTGCCTTTATTTGCTCTTCATTAAAAAAAATACATCTGCATTTGATAACATTAACGAGACGGCCATAATATCATTTATATATATATCTCCACTATATAAACAATAAAGATTCATAAAATAAGCTACTAAATAAATCATTTCAGTAAGATACTTATCTCATTGTCAATTAAGAACATTTGTATAAGCCATTACTTAGTAGCTTATTTTATCGATCTTATACAATTTCTCCTTCTCTTTAAAAAAGCTCATAATTGTTTTGCAAACTTGGTACATACCATCATATATATACCTTAAAGATGACTTCTTATTTGACTCAACAATTCTTAACAACCTTATAAGTTGAGCTAAAATCTTCATAATGATTAAGTAGGCATCCCAAAATTTATTATCTAGAATAACACAACACAAATATTTTTTTTCCTTTTATACTCTTTGATAATTTATAAACTTGAAAAATTGAAAGTAAAAGAATATCATAAATTAAACCCATCAAGGGAATTATTAAAAAGGAATAGCAACAATATTTTGACTAATACTCCTGTCATCTATTATAGATCAGTAGTTCCATTATTAACATCCCTACTTAACTTAAAGAATAAGAGCTTTCAGGAAGAGTACAATCAAAGTAATTGTTTATAATTATAAACATTTTTCAAAGTGATAAATATGGTTGCAAACTTAGTAGCAGTAGAAATGCACAATTTCAACCCAATCTCTGGCTTTCCCATACAAAACAAAATTATAATATAATTATATACAAAAATTGTGATCTTAGAAGAACCTAAAGCAAGATTAGAAATACGGTCCATGCAAACAATATCTTTTTAAATGACATTTATGCAATGAATAGCACATAGAGACCGATAAATATGTTCATACTTTGATTGTAATAAGTACTCAACTAATACATAATTAGCTACATTATTTGTAATAAAATGCACAACATTCTTTAGTTCAATCTACTTGACAATTTCAAAAAATAATTCAAATAAAGAATGAGCACTTTTCACCATATTAGAAGCATCAACTGAGTTGAGACATAGGAGATGTATAAAAAGTTATGGAGTTTATGTCTACATCATAGATTAGAGAAATGGTTAATATTTTAAACCTTCTATAATGGGATGATCTACAACACCAAGATCTTTATAGAAGTTGTTGTTTTTGGAGCTTTGATGAACAAGATGGTAGATGAACTGTATACTCTAACTAGGGGCATGGCTTAAAACCACTAAAATGGTCCAACAAGAGAGTCACTCCTTACAAGGTTCCAAATAAGTACTACCTAGATGCCCTGAATCCTCTAGTTACTAAAGTGTGTACATTATCTCAAAATTCTAACCATATAAATGTTAACTTTATCAGTGATATTAATGTAGTTTATCATATGTGTGGATCTGCACGGCAATTAGTTATAGATTATCAATTAGAGAACCTTTTTTTTTTCATAAATTTAATATTAAACTGGTTAAATTCATTAACAACCCTAACCAGAAGAATGTCTCGTTCTTTACTACCTATAATCCTGATTAAATGAACCATCTATACATCTCTTATGAAAACAAGTTTAACCCTACACCTCATAATAATATGCAACTACCTAATTTCTAACCCATATTTGATAACCCGCTTCCTCATAAACCTAGCCTAGAGTCTATGCTAGAGAACTTCTTGACCAAGAAAGTTAAGCAGAATGAGGAGTTCAAATATATGATTAGGAAACTTAGCTCTAAAGGATACTCTATAGCCACCCACAGCGAGATGCTTAAATCCTAATTTGCTTTACATGCCAATGTTATTGTTAGATCACCTAGTTAATTGCCTAAAAAACTTGAGAATCTTATAGAGGATTACAAACTATGATGTTGAGGGGTGATAGGTTCATTGGGAGCCCTCAATTGGAGAAGATCAAGCTCATCATTTTTGGTGCCTTCCTTATTTTGTGATCCTCTTTCTCTTTCTTATCGCCTTTTTTCTACATTTCTTAATTCATTAATTTCATCATATATAACTTCAATTATATGCCAAATATCACAAGTATTTTAACTATATTAAGACAATATTTATCATATTTATATCAAATAAACCAAGAATAATATGCATTATCTTCTTATTTAGTATATTCAACCTCTTATTATTAGAATCCCAATCACTTTTATCTATAGTATTACATAATTAAAAATCTTTGGCGATAAGCAAAAATTTCGTCCTAATCTTTCAAAGCAAGTAATCATTTCCATTAAAAATGAAGCAATATAATTAACCTCTTAGCTTGTCCTCTACACTCTCTTTTATCTACTAAGACCACTTGGAAGCAAGATTTGGCGGACTTTTTCCATAACTTGAATTAGTATCTCTTCTTACACTTGCACTTAGAAGGTAATCCTTAAGTAGCTCCCCCAATTAAGGTCCTCAAAGAAATAGTGCCAAGATGGAATTCCACTTTTGTTGGTTTCTTTTTGGATAAGTGCTCTGCTTTCCCTTGTATGAATTCTTGGGCAATCTTTAATTAGAAAAAGAAAAGTATAAAGGTGGTCCTAGTCATGAGCTAATATCTTCTTCTTTAAATTATCTAAAAAGTAGGTGCTTATCTTGTATTGCGTAATAGTTTATGGCAAGTAAATGGGAAACCACTCGTTCTCCAACAATGGAAACCATGTTTCTTAATTGAAACCTCTCATCATATTCTAATATGGATTAATCTCCATAGTATTTGACGACTGAATGCCTAAGTTATTTGACTAGCTATATTGGAAAGCTAATATCCATGGATAAAGCCACTACCAATTTGGAAAGAATCAACTATGTTATAATGTGTGTCATAGTTGATATTCAACTATCACTACTAGAGGGCTAGAGGAGATCCCAATTGTAAGACTCATAGAAGATGATAGTATAGTTCAAGATAATTTTAGAGTGTTATATTAATCAAGGCTTGATCAACTTCAACAAGGTAAAAAAAAAAGGGCCCTATAGGTAAAATTTTTGCTAAAAGAGATGACAATGACCTTATGTACTTTCATATTTCTACCGAGATAGATGTTCCTTCCACTAAAGCTAACTTACACCCTAGTGTATCTAATGCTCAACTTTAATGCTCTGAAAATATTGAAATACTTATCCCTAGTTCTTCTCTTAATGGCACTTGAACTTTCCAAAAACCATCAAAAAATCTCTGGTCTCAACACCTATTCAAACTCAAGTTGAGAAAGTTATGGAAAATTCCTCTACTAAGACATTTGATTTATAACCTCCTTAGGAATCTTAAACACTAGAAGAGCAAACTCCCTTAACTTAAAATGATGCTACTCTTGTGGACCCAGAAAAAGCTTCTAAAGTGGTATAAAGGAAAATTTCCAAAAGGAAGAATAAGGATATTAGCTCCAATTCTCCTACCTCCTTTTTGTTAAAACTCTTACTAGGAATGTTAGGGGATTGAATTGCCCTAAGAAATATCAAATGCTCAAATATTATTTATATGAAACTAAAATTCTTTTAGTTAGATTACTTGAATCAAAATTGAAAGAGAACAATTGTATGCAGATGAGTTTCATTCAAAAGCATCAGAAAATAATCACCAAGCATAGCTCGCACTGCAATGGTAGAATAATTGTAATTTTTGTATCCCAATAAAGTGGATATCATACACTCTTCTTCTACTAATTATATGATTAACTTATCAGTACAATTTTTGGATAAAAGAATCAAATTTGAGGTCACTTTATATATGCCCATAATATGATGTTATAGAGAGCTTTTTCACAGAACAAGCTCTCAAAATTTAAACCTAGTTCCAACACCCCTTATATGATTTATAGGGACTTTAGCGGCATCATGTGCAATTCACAAGTTGAAGGAAATGTTTGTATTAGGAACTTTACAATTGATCTAAGCGATTGCAAAAGTCTTTTACAAGTCATAGATCTAAAGATTGAAGGTCAATTTTATACTTGGTTTAATAAACAATACAGGTGCTAGTTTTTTAGAAGGAAATTATGGCCTTGTATGAAAGTTTAACTTACTTTAGTAGTTCCTTATTTTTGGATCATGTGCCTACTTTACTATAGAACCTCCAAAGATAAGGCGCTTTCCTTTATAGATTCAATAATTACTTAGTTAAAGATAATGGTTTTGAGCTAGTCTTAAGGAAGGGATTAAGCTATAATTTATCAAGCTTTAACTCCTTTGTTTGGTACAGGAAATTATCAATTGTTAAAAAGGAATTAAAGATGTTATGTAACCCCCCATACCCAATAATGAAATCGACAAACCGAGTGTTATCATATTCTTAAATACCTAATACTTCAAACTACAACATTTTCTATTTAAAACCTCTTTAATCTAGCAATTACTATTCACTTTATAAAATTTTGATAGAGTTTCTTCTATATTTACTTAAAACCTCCTACAAGAAACTTCAATACACTTCTCATGCATGTTAATCAACTATCTGTCTCCATGTCAAACTTCTTGACAAAATAATTTACCCATCCTCTAATACATTTCAACACATCTAAACTAGATTTCATACATAACTTTCATTTATTCATATATAATTCACAATAAAATCCTGTAAGATCCTTCACTTCTTTGTGTGTACATGCCATAACCAAAAACAAAATAAAAAATTTTTGTACATCCACCTCCAATTCTTTCGAGATCCTCTATGTGACTCTTGTCTTGTAGTAGATCCACCACAGCTTTCTTCTAATTCTCTTCAAAACCTACGCGCGGATAGAAAATTCACACTCTAAGCTATAAGCTTAGTGGTGTTCAAGCAATTCCATTTCACATTCAATTCAATTCATTCAAACATAACATGCATAATTTATAATATTTTTCATATATAAATATCTTCATTTCTTTCTAAGCATAAATAGGCATTTAAAATCAATTTATGAAATACAAGTATATATTATTTTAATAATTCATATTTAATTATACAATGATCAATAAATTGTACATTTAATTACTACTTTCATTTGAAGTTCTTTAATCATTAATCACGCATTTATCTACTTTTTGTAATTGCTCCAAAGTAAAATCCATCGGAATTGCATCAACAAGTCGGATAACTAGGATTTTTAAAAATGTAAGATCGGGTTCTCGGATCCATATGATCAATTTTTTTTATATACATTCATATTGGAACTGAGCTCTTGGAGTCATGCAGATCATAACCTAAATCAAATATCTTACACTATAATCGAGCTCTTGGAGCCATACAGTCTAGTAACATATATCATGACGTATCATGACGCAGTACTACTAACTCCCTAATTGACATGCCAACCTTATCACATTCCTCCAATTCCTATCTATTTTACTAGAAATTTCATAATAAAAGCTCATAATAACCAATTCAAGTTATTCTATATTCGGCGAAAGTAAATTTCATTCTTTAATGTTATTTTTTCCGTTATTAGTTTTAATTTAATTCATACAACATTCAAGACATATTCATCTCACTAATTAGTCAAAAATAACATGTATATCAAGTTTCTCAATTCAAACATAATGCATGCCAATTGAGGAAAATACAAATTATAAATCCAAAATCTCAATTAATCATAAATACTACTTCATTTAACATCCAATTCAATATTTTTAACAATAATTTCATAAACCTCCAATTTTACTGAGGAACCCTAAATTTTCTAATACACAATTTTTAGGAAAAAGTAGAATTGCAAGAACACATAACAAATTGATGTCCAAATCTCCAAATTAAACTTCCATAAGCTTCAATTTCATCATCAATTCCTTATTCCTTCTCTTTCTCTTTCTCTTTCTATCTCCTTCAATTCCTCTTCTTTATCTTTATAATATTCCATAACAAATTCAATTTCATGCATTTTATTCATCGATGCATGCAACTACATCAAAATCATGTACTAAAAGAAATTAAAACTCCATTAACTCACCTTATAAATTTTTGAGTACTATTCATCAAGAACACCCATATACCTTTTTTTCATCTTTTCCCAATTTTTTTGTTGATATGGTGAGTTTAGGGACCCTAGGTTGATGATTTAGTGTTTAATAGGTGATTTGCGGGTTAAAACTAAAGAAAATTAGCTTGAAAATGTAAGAAATGAAAGAAAAATGGAGAAGAAAGGAGGGAGGTATTCTCGACAATGTTTTGGAGAAGAAGAGAATGGGAAGTTGACAAAAATGTCATGTGGTCCCTCATTAAAAGTTTTCAAATTCTTTTTTTCAAAAATTAACCTTTTTTAATCTATTCTTTCTTTTTCTCAAAACAAAATACTCATAAGAAAAATATTAACCTCGTATAAAGACCTTAATTAATATCATTTATTTTTGTTAATAGTTTTAGGTTTGAATTTCACCCTTTTTTGGATAAACTTTAACCATTGGTCAACTCTTGTTCAAATCCTTCAAACGAACTCGTTTAGAGCTCTAATTTGGTCCTTGGGCTGTCTTTGAACAAAATTATCCGATGCCAAATAAAATAAAATATAGTTTGGATCCCGAATGTCACTATTCACCTCAGGATATACTATTCACGACCTAAAAAGTACTATTCATGAAATCGAGATTTTTGGGACGTTACAATTCTTCCCCTCTAAAATAAAATTTCGTCCTCAAAATTTACCTGTGTCAAATAGTCGTGGATAAGACTTTCTCATGGTTTCTTCTGGTTCACATATAGCTTCCTCGACCTCATGGTTCGTCCATAGTACTTTCACTAGTGGAACTATCTTGTTCCTTAGCTATTTTGTATCTTTTGCTAGAATCTTCACCGGCTTCTCTTCATAAGTTAGATCTGGATGTATTTCAATATCTTCTAGTTTTATAATGTGTGATGGATCATACTGCTATTTCCTTAGCATAGACACATGGAAGACATCATAAATCTTTTCTATATCTTGTGGCGATGCTAATCTGTAGGCTACTGGTCCCACACGCTCAATGATCTCAAATGACCAATGAATCTAGGGCTTAACTTACACTTCTCATCAAATCAAAACACTTTCTTCCATGGTAAAGCTTTCAAGAAAACCTTGCCACTAACAATATATTCAATGTCAGCAGCTTTCAGCCTTTCCTTTATAAAGTTAACTTTATCCTAGGTTTCCTTTATCAATTCTAGACCCACAATCTTGCTTTCACTAAGTTTTGTCCAACATAAGGGTGTTCTGCACTTTCTATCATAAAGAGCCTTATACGGTGCCATCTGTATCCTTGCTTGATAGCTATTATTGTATGCAACTTCAATCAATGGGAGGTATTCATCCTAACTTCCTTTAAAATCGATAACACAACTCCTAAGCATATCTTCTAGCACCTGAATCACTCTTTCAGATTGTCCATCTGTTTGAGGATGAAAAGCAGTACTAAAATTCAGCTTAGTACCCAAAGCCTCATGTAATTTCTTCCAAAATCTTAAGGTGAATCTTGGATCCTAGTCTAATATGATAGAAGATGGTACTCCATGCAACCGTACTATCTCACTGATGTATAATTCTGTATACTTTGAGAGTTGGTAGTCAGTTCTAACAGTTAAGAAGTGAGTTGACTTGGTCAATCTATCTACAATCACCCATACGATATTATGCTTCTTCCTAGTTTGAGGCAACCTAGACACAAAATCCATCGTGATTCAATCCCATTTCCATTCAGATATTGTTATTAGGTGAAGTAAACCTGATGAAACTTGATGTTCTGCTTTTACTTGTTGGCATGTAAGACACTTAGTAACATAATCTGAAATTTCTCACTTCATACCTGACCACCAAGAATGTGTCTTCAAATCTTGGTACATTTTAGTACTTCCTGGGTGAACAACATAAGAACTGCTGTGGGCTTCCTTCAGGATGTTCTTTTTCAGTTCATCATCATCAGAACACAGATTCTATCTTTGTGATACAAGTAGCCATCCTCTTTGATTGCATATTCACTACCTTTCCGCTCCTAAATTTGTTTAAGAAAGAAAACTAGCTTTTCATCTTGTTTTTATGCTTCCTTGACTTGCTGTAACAAGTTTGGTTTAAGCCTCAACTCAGCTACAATGTCTTCATCACTAGCTACAGATACTCTAGCATTCATTGCTTTTAAAGCTGATAATGACTTCCTGCTAAGAGCATCGGCTACTAAATTTGCTTTGTTCTGGTGATAGTCAATGATGCAATCATAATCTTTAATCAACTCCGTCCATCTTCTTTGCCTTAAGTTCAACTCTTTCTGCGTAGGCAAATATTTAAGACTTTTTGTGATCTGTTTAAATATAACATTTCTCTCCATATAAGTAATGCCTCCAAATCTTTAAAGCAAAGACTATGGCTGCTAACTCTAAATCATGGGTCAGGTAGTTCCTTTCCTGAGGCTTAAGTTTCATAGAAGCATAAGCAATTACCTTTCCCTCTTGTATGAGTACACATCCTAGCCCGTTATGTGAGGCATCATTGTAGATCACGAAGTCTCTACCAGGTACAAGTTGTGTAAGAACATACGCTTCAGTCAATATAGCCTTTAGCTTCTCAAAGCTTTCCTGACAGTTATCATTCCATACGAATTTTGCATTCTTTTGAAGTAACTTGGTCAAAGATGTTGTGATTATGGAGAATCCCTTAACAAATCTTCTATAGTATCCTGCCAAACCTAAGAAACTTCTAATCTCTGTAGCATTCCTAGGTGGCTTCCATTCTAGAATGGCTTCTATCTTCTTTGAATCAACTCTAATCCTATCTGTTGATGTGACATGACCAAGGAAAGAAACTTCATTAAGCCAAAATTCACATTTACTGAACTTGGCATAAAGTTGTTTAACCCTCAAAGCCTACAGAATAATTCTTATATGCTCATTATGCTCTTCGCGATTCTTAGAATAAACCAAGATATCATCAATGAAGACTACCACAAATTGATCCAAGTAAGCACAAAAAATACAATTCATGAGATCCATAAAGGCCACTTGAGCATTTGTAAGTCCAAAAGGCATCACTAAAAATTCATAATGCCCATATCTCGTTCTAAAAGCTGTCTTCGGGGCATCTGCTTCCTTTACTCTTAACTAGTAATATCCTGATTTCATATCAATCTTAGAGAAAACATTTACACCTTTAAGCTAATCAAAAAGGTCATTGCCTAAAATCTACAATTTCTTTATATTCTCTTTCTTTATTTTAATTTCTAGCAATCCTACCAAAAAAGGCTCTTTCCCTAAAACAAAACCCTTAATCACCTCTAGCTTTTGGGGACTATTTATACCTATAACATTCCATACAATTAAAGACATTGTTTAAATATAAGGGAATTAGGGCCCCTATGTTTTGTTTTTCCTCTATGTTCTTATTTTCTTCCTACTTAAAACTTCTTTAAATATGTTTTTATCACCGACATTTTCTTGATTTTCTAACTTATTGATCTCTTCCCCATTCAATCTTTCTTCATGCAACTTATTGGCTTTTCCATCCATCTCCTTCCTTGGTTCTTCCATTGTCTCTTATAAGTTGTTTACCTTTTGAGAGATGGGAGTTTCCATTACTGCTTTCACATATTTTCCTTTAACATTCTTCTCAGTGGTTTTATTACTAATGGTATCATCTTGTTTCATACCCTCCACATTCATTAGTTCTTCATAGTCCCCTCTCATGAAGATTTTTCTTGTAAGGATCCACATCTTTCCTTTTTGCTTGAGAGTTGGTCTCCATACATAGGAAATTTATACCAGGTCTTCTACTAGAGCTCCCTCTTCTCTTAACCTTAGTATAGGGACCGACTCTGGGAGTTGCTTTCTTAACTTTACACTGATGTAAATTCTAGTGAAATCGATTCTCCTTCTCATAGTTATTATCTTATCGATGCATAAAGGCTTACCAATGGAAATTTCCAAGGAGATAAATCCCTTGATGGACTAATATTGAGTGGAATGTTATGGAAGTTCACCCACAATGATATATTCTCTTGCTTAATGTTGTCTAATTTCGACCTCGGTTTCCATATTTAAAAAAACAATGGGATATTATAAATAGGCCAGGGACCTACCTTTATTACCTTCCTAGCCTCATTTTCATTTTAAAATTTGAACAACACAGATTGACTTCTGAAAGTAGTATTTCTTGCATTCCTCTTATTTTCTGTGATCTAATTGCCCAGCTTCAGATTGTTTAGAATGCAACTTTTATCCATGAAGAAGCCAAATAGTTGAGTTTCATACCTTAGCTCCCTCTTTCAATACATCTATGTTTGGGGCTACTACATTCCGTCCTTCCATAAGGGTGGGAAGGAAATTTCCATATTTTTCTCATTCCCAAATGTTTTTTTGGTTGCATCTTTTGCCATTTTAGTGCTAGGACAACTTTTACAAAGACTGCATTTGGTTCAGAGGCTAATTTGGGGTGGTTAAGAGGTGTAAGGACCAAAAGAAAGCCCTTATGTTTTGTAGGACTAATGTAGCAAGCTGAGAAAGAAAGTTTGTTGGCGATGGAGGGAGGAGTGGCGTTTCCTAATTGTGAGAATTGGGATAAGAGGAAGAGAAAGTGTATGGTAACGTTGAAGGAGAGGGTGTGGTATAAATAGAGCCTTAAGAAGAAGAGGAGGAAGAAAAAGCTGCAACATTGCTAGTTTCTTCTAGGGACAGGTTGCAAGTTCTCTCACTAAAAAAAGTCATTTCTCTTAAATTTATTAAAATTTTGTTTCCACTATATTAAATTCTTGTTGACATACTTCTAATATATCATATTAAGATGAGAGGAAAGTTACCATCATTTTGTCCCTATTACAAGTTTTTTCTATTTGTCTTCTTTAGCTCCTTTTAAAATTGAAGAAGGCTCAATTATAAAAGATTAACATTTGGATTGCTAATCATTTTAAACTCCCAAATTTTGTATTTATTGGGAGTAAAACATCTTGACACCAGAGATCAGAGTAAGTGTATCCACTACACTACTTTGTGTTGTATCTAAGTTAGAGAATCACAAGTAAAATACGTGTAAACAATATGTTTTATGGCGAGAAGAACAATATTTGGAATGCTAAGGGAGTGTTTGTCTCCTTTTTTTGTTTTTTGTTTTTATTTTCAAATTCAGTAAAAAAATTTGATTGTTTGAGTTTTTAGTTTCTGTTTTTTGTTTTAGTTTCTTCCAGTTTTCAAAAATTATGAAAACCATAAAAAGTGGTTTTTGCTTCATGTTTTTGTTTTTTTTCATAATCTGATTTAAATATATATTATTTAATTATTAATAAAAATTATGAATAATTTAATT
>JAOQMQ010000005.1:19980530-19997393 GCA_027563845.1 Erythroxylum subrotundum | reverse complement strand
AAGTGCACTTTGACTAAAGGCTTCTCCCGCCTGCCCGCTAGTGGCATGGAGCTCCTTCAAGGACTCCCTCATGTTCATGACTACACAAAACCACTATGTGGGATTGTGCTAGCTCGTTCTGTTCACGACTACACATGACCCTTTTTGGGAAGTGTGCTAGCTCGTTCTGTTTATGGACCTTCCAAACCATTCCGATGTGCTTACGTGCTCATTATATGTTTGTCAAGATTGATGCATACATGATTTGTGCTATTTTGAATTGTTGACAAATTGAGAATTTCATGAAATAATTGTTTTATGATTTTTAAATGCGAAATCACTATGTTTATGAAAATGTTCAATGGAAATGAGCTTTATAAATGGTTTTGCTTGTTATCCGTTATAAACCTGTTACCCACGAGCTTTCAAGCTCACCCCCTTTCCTCCCTATCTTCAGGTAATGAGGAAGAGATCGAGAGATCAAGAGTTTAACGACATTACTTCAAAATTTGCATATTTTGGAATTTAAGTTGTTTTTGTAAATTACAAGGCTTGGTCACATTTCAAGGATTATTATTTCATGTAACTTTTGTATTTTGGGATTTGAGACATTGATGTATTGGGATTTGAAATGTCATTACGACTTTGCAAAGAACTATATTCTTTTGATGTTAATGAAATATGAATTTGTGTATGGATGAGATTGAGATGATGAATTTTGATCATGAATTGTTATTATTTATATATGTGGTAAGTGTTATGGAAAAAGGAATACAGAAATGGTCTGAGACTTTGAGCTTCATGATTTCATTGTTTTATGCTCACGTTTTATGATTCAAGGGTTGGACTCCGGAAACGGGCCCAACATGATTGGCATCAGAGAAAGAAGAGATTGCAAAGAACCACGCTCAAGTATGATGGTATTTTGTTAAGAGGTTGGATTCCGGAAACGGGTTCCAACAGATACCGTGGACTTCATCAATTGTCTATAATTCCATATGGTTTAATTGAAGCTGTTAAAGTTGGGATGGGTCGTTTCAATTGAAGAATTATTTCAAGAAGCTGAAACTACAAGGAAGTCTTTTTCTTTTATCTCAAGTGTATTATTGTTTTATTCTTAGTTGATTGATCACTTGAGTTGTTTATTTCGTATCTTTATTATCAAATATTGTTGAGAAAATCCTATGTCGAGGTTAGTACAAGGCGGTCGTACTGTTGGGTGTGAAATTCTTTCACGGGGAGTGAGGTTGAGAGATAGTGTCAAGGGTTGAGTGGTGTCGGTTTAGTAAAGCCTTGGGTAAATCTATTGTACTTCGGTGAAAGTTATTAAGCTGAGTGAGGGCTCCGCAGATGTAGGCAAGATGTGTCGAACTGCATTATCAAAATTTTGATGTTCTTATTATTTTATTTTTGCTTGGTTTTATTTTTGTTCGTGCCAAAGGAGTTTATGAAAAGTTTGCGAAACTACTACCCCTTTGGTTTTTCAATTGGTATCAGAGCAAGGTCACCGATTCAGAACTTAATAGCAAGTTGGTGCAGATCCTAGTTTCGCGAACATGGCTACAAAAGAAGCACTATAGGTGGACACTAGAAAAAGTGTGAATCATGTGAAAGATGAATCAGATGAAAACGAAGACTTGGTACTACTCACACGAAATTTTGGTAAATGGCTGAAAAGAATGAAGAAGGATAGATCCGATTTTAGACAATATGGCGGAAGTTCATCGAGTAACAATTCAAGACAACAACTCAAGACACAAAAGGATGAATGGAAGGAAAGCAGAATTCAATGTCATGAATGTCAAGATTTCGGACACATTCAATCTGAATGTGCCAATCTTGTGAAGAAAAAAAAAGGAAAGCCCTTCACAAGCACCTGGAGTGAAAATGATTTCGAGAGTGAAGATGGTAGCGAAGAAGAAATAGCGAATGGTGCTGCGTTGGTTGCCTTACATAGCAAAAGTCCAATTACTTGTTTAACGGTAACTAAGAAGGAAGTAACTGAAGGTCGAAAAAAGGGAAAATCGGAAAATTTCGAAAACAATTCAGCGCAAGATCCAATATCAGATTATGACGGCAACGATAGTGGCCTATATGATAAAAAAGGAAATATTTACAAAAATTACAAAGCTATGTATGAAAAATGGGTGACAACTCGTAGAAAGAATGAAAGATTGAAGGAAGAGAATCTTTTCATGAAAAACACCATACAAGAGTTAGAAAAGAAGCTGATGTTGACGTCGGATGAGCTTGGTGAAGCTAGAACGAAATTGATAAGTACTGAAAAAGGATTGAGGATGTTGAATGGAGGCACGGAAAAACTAGATAAGTTGATAGAAACTGGTAAGGTTAAAGAAAATTTTGAAGGCATAGGCTATAAGGATGAGTACTCTAAAGTGAATAAGGAGAAAAATAATATATCCAGATCTGTCCAAGAAGAAGAAACATCGAGAAAGAATCGAAGATTTGTATCGACGTGTCATTTTTGCGGAGTTATCAGGCACATAAGACCGAAATGCTACAAGATGTTACAAATGATGCTTCAAATAGGTCAAAACTGAAAATCTAGACACTCTTCATTAAATTTCCAGCAGCATCCCATGGTATCGATGCAAGCCTGGATTAGAAAGGGTCAAGTAAAAGTACAAAAACATAGTGAAAGAAAAACAAGAAATTGTACAGATTCACAGTTAGTTACTATTTGTAAAGCAACTGGTCAAATAAAGGACAAGTCAGTTACTTCTAAAGAAGAAACCGATGACAAGGATAATTGACGAAGAAAAATACCAGGTTTGAATTTCTTCGAGAGGCACAAGGACTGTGTACTTTACATTTTTGAAGTATTTTTTATGCTTTAAAATGAGAAATGAAACGTAAAAAAAAAAAGAAAAAGAAAAAGAAAAGATTTTTTTAGTTCTTTAGTTTTATATTGCTATTGTCGTCTCATCTTTTTAGTAGTTTGTATTGTGACTTCTATTTGGCTTTACCGAAGACTTCTTAGCTCTCTCATCGATATGGGTCTCTCTCGGATATCTCTCTCTCTTTTGGGCTTATCTCTCAGTGTTTTGAATGGTGGTAATTTGTCTTCTTGACGTGCTTATAATTCTTTCGTTGTTATAATTATGCATTTTGATACTGTTTTGCCCTAAAGGGGAGACATCAGGTTGTTTATGGTGAATATTTCATTCAAGGGGAGATTTCAAGGTATATGTGTGACTATTCGTTGTGTTTTTTGGCATCTTTTTGTCCCAAGAGGGAGAAATTTGGATGATTGGATAATTGTGATGTTCTTTGGAACTTGATATTTGATTAAGGGGGTTCTTTTTTCATCTCATGTGAATTGTGCATTTGATATTTATATGTCCAATTATCTCCTATAGGGGAAGTTTCAAATATGTGACAAATAATGTCAAAAAGGGGGAGATTGTTAAGATATATATTATATATCTTATTATTTAATTGTGGCATTATTAGATAATTGGACATATAAAATAATGTAGCTTCAAGATTTACATTGAATTTAATTGGGTGATTTGACTTGGATTCAAATTGATGTGGTTGCTACGCTTATGGTTGTGAAAGAATTCTACATAAAATAAAAATGTATTATTATCACGGTGGTGGTATATTACGTTGGTGAGAGTTCAAACATAGGTGGGATCTTTTAAAGATAAGTTTTCAAATAAACATAGCTTTTCTCTACATTTAGATCTTGGCACTTACATTCTTGGATTCTATCAGAGGGATTCCAATTTTATCATTGTTCCATGAGTGTGAAGAGTTTTTGCTGGTAAGTTGGAATAGAATGGTGAGTGCGTGTGTGAGCTGATTGAATATATACTACAGTGGGTGTTAAAAAGCAATAGGTGCGTGTGCGGCAGTGATTGGAGTAATGGTGCAGTGTGTGTGTCTTCACATATAGGAGAAGTAGGCATTAATTACATAGCTGACATAGTATGGTGTGCATGTTGGGGACGTGGGTGTAGGAACGTTGTGGGTGTGTGTTAATTGAAGATTAAAAAAGAAACATAACTGAAGTGGTGTTGCAGGTGCATTAATTGAAGATTTTATATATATATATATATATATATATAATTGAAGTGGTGTTGCAGAGGCGTTAATTGAGCATGTCTCCATATATATAGCTGAAGGGTTGCTGTGCGTGAATTATATACAACAGCTGAGGTGGTGTATGTGTTTTGGGTTGGACATACATATAGGAGTAAGTTGGAGTTGCGTGAGTCACCTTGCTTCTGGACAACTCTTGTGCGTTACTTCCATTGTTGTTCTTTTTATTTTCGATGTCCATTGGAGTCGTGGTGGTTACAGTAACTGATTTACGGTTTAGCCTCTTTGGTGCTTGTGTAGCATTGGCGTGGATAATTCCCAGTGCAGTGAACAAGATTCTATGGTCTATTTTACAGTAGCGAGAAAACTGGACAGCCTTGGCCTTTGATGCATATAACGTTTCGGCAGATAAACGTTTATATTTTGTGGTGACAACTTTTTGATCTATTTCAAAGGAGCTGAACTATAGGGAAGTTGTTATTTTCCTGCCTCAAGTGTTTTCTGTTTTTATTTTTAGTTGATTCATCACTTGAGTTATTTTTATTATTATTTCATTAAAAGATTGATTGAGAAAATCCTCTGTCGAGGTTAGTACGAGGCGATCATACTATTGGGTGTGAAATTCTTTCACGAGAAGTGAGGTTGAGAGATAGCGTCAACGTTTGAGTGGTGTCGGCTCAGTAAAGCCTTGGGTAAATATATTGTACTTTGGTGAAAATTATTAAATTGAATGAGGACCTCGCAGACATAAACAAGGTGTGCCGAATACATTCATTTGTATACATGCAAGTGCTTCCTTGTGGTGTATTTTGGTCAAGTTCTTGAACTTGGATAGTTAGCTACTTGGTTTCGATGTCAACCGAATTAATATAAGCAAATAAATGTTGATGGATTTTACCTTCGTGCATGTCATGCACTAGTCATGGTTCTAATAAATGCACTAGTCCTGGTTCTTATCTGTCGTGACCTCAACTGAATTTATTCCAGATCTACAGTAGCTGGGTTGGGCATTCAAAATTTTCAATACTGATATGCCGCCCTCCCCTGTATAAGATCATTTTAAAAGTCAAGTCACCAATCATCTTATTAATACAATGCTAAATTAAAAGTTAATTTATATTTATGAATGATCAATAAGGTTGTCTTAATCTTGTGAGCATTGGGCAAAGACCATCCATGGTCTCTATCGCTTGACCTTTTAGCTTCAAAACTTCTTCGTTGGATGACATTTTATCTTTCGATTTGATATTAGGCGTGTTAGGTCGATGGGTTGCTGGGTGCCACATCCCAATTTTCCATATCTATATTAACCGCCAAACTGCCAACCCCACATTGTTTGTTAAATAAAACCACTTCTCTAGTTACACTCAATACTATAGGTCACAAACAAGCAAAGTATAGAATCCTCAAGTCTTACCAAACCCATTTCCTTTATGTGCCTTAGATTACGATCTGTTTGCACGAATCTATAACAGGTAGAAGATATGAAAGGATAATGACCATAAACATTAAGGGCATACTACATAAGTATTCACGACATAATTGTGCTCAGAATGAGTGGAGACTTTAAATAATCTCATAGTAGGCTAGGCGAGTTTAGTGACAAGGCAAAATTTCTAATCTACAAAACTTCAAACAATATTTGTCTCCCATTTATTAGAAATCAATTGCAAACTTGGACCATTCTTGGTTTGCTTAAAGGTCCTGAGGACCATTTGCACGTTCCATGACATTAGTGAATTACCTGCGCATGTTTCTCTTTTGAGAATTTTTGGTGCTCTATTATGGTCAATGAGCCCTACTGGCCCCACGTGTCCAGCTTCTAAAGTTGAAATCCGGGCCCATTTCACACTCAATCCTCACCCGAAAACATTACAACTTACAACACAAATTCCCCATGAAAGATACCCCGGTAAGAAACAAACACAAAAAAAGGGGTTTCATTTAATTAAAAAATAATCTCAAATCTCAAATTTATAATTATAATCTGAAATTTAAAAATAAAAATAAATATTCAAAATATTTATTTTCAAATTCTAACCTAGCGTTCATGTTGTCTATATATTTGTTGACATGACATACCATGTTTTCAAAACTTTTTATAAGCAGTAGTTAACATTAAAAATTCTGATTAATAAAATCATATCGTTTAATTACTAGAATCTCACGACGTCGTTTTTCGAAAATGAGCTAACCCTTTTTCTTAGTTTGCAAAACCCGACTCTCACCCTCTTACCCGTTCGTTTGTGACCTAAGAAGGTGAGACTCGGGTTTTGCAAACTGGGAAAGGGGGTTAGTTCATTTTCAAAAAATGACGTCATTAGATTCTAATGGTTAAATAATATTGTTTTATTAATTAAGATTTTTAACGTTAATCATTACTAACATGTAATAACTATAAAGATTTTTTGATCAGTAAACATAATAAAGAAACAAATTTTAGGTTAGAATTAAAAAATTAAATATTTTATTGTCATTTTTAAAATTTAATCTATTAATATAAAATTTACTAAAGTTAGAAATATTTTGAATTAAAAAAGGTCATATTTTGGGCAATAAAAAATTATACTGTTAGTGCCTCGGTGGGGCCGGTATTAGATTGTTGAGGTTTTTTTTTTAAAAAATTATAATGGTAAAGATATATTGAATAATTGTGATAATTTATAAAACTCTTACAAGAATCTAAAAATTAGATTTATATGTCGTGGTAATTTGTAATGATTGTTGTTTTTGTTGCCTACATTAACATTTGTGGTCATTCAAATTAAAGTCATGTGGTTTATTTCATTGGTTTCTGTTCTGGTAAACTTTTGGGATTGCTATATTTAATGTGGTATAAGTATAACACTCGTATAAAAGATTAAAAGAAGTAATAAAAAGTATCGATCTCTAAAGATAAATCTTAAAAATAAAAAACTGTCAAACAAAATAACTTGTCTTCATTTTCAGTCACCTCCTCCTCCTAATACTAATAGCAGCACGTTCTCTCTGCAACTGCTCTCTCTCTCATTCCTTCCCTGGAATCTATCAAACTATTTCTTTCTTACTTCCCTTTCAACTTTCTATCTGATCTCTTTCAGTTCTTTTATCTCTCTCTCTCCGTGTGCCTGTGTTAGCTCTTACTTCTCATCAACATGCAACCGTCTTTAGTCCCAAACGGCTTATATTACCAGGTACTCTTCTGAATTGCACTTCCATATGTCTGGTTTTTTTTTTAAAAAAAAAAATGTGTTTAACGTTCATTGTTGGCCGAAAAGATTTTTCCTTTTTTTTTTTTTTGGGTTTTTGCCCTTCGGAGGTTCAGTTCTGCTCTTCTTCACATCAATTTAATCTTTGGATTTCTTTCTGTCCATTTGTGTTTTCAAAGGTGGCGTGGTAGTTTAGGAGCTTGTTGAGAATGAGTAGGAAATTTGTGAAAAGGAATGAAATTGTTTCTTGGGTTGCTTTTGTTTTTTCCTTTCTATTTCTTTTTCCATCTCTCACTTCAAAACACTCTTAGTTAACGCTTTAAACGATTGACCTATTGTTATTTCTGACGACTTGTTGCTTCATTTTGGTGCTCAAAGCTCCATAGTGAAAAATCTGTTTTCTTTTTCGACAATACCATCTTTAGAAATCCAGTTCATGGCAATGCTTTGACTGTGTAAATCACGTTTTTTAGTTTCTTATTTCCGTCTTTCTGAAGATTCCTCCTAGTGTCGTTTGGGTAAGACTTTTCCTTGTTTACCTTTCTTTTTAATGAAATTGAATTTATGTTTTTGGCTTTCGTTGACATTTCCATATTTCTAAAAGTTAAATTTCAGAGGAATTTGTTTTCGTTGATTCTCTCCAATTCTCAACATGAATTCTCTTGTTTGTAGTGAAAGAAATCTTTTATAGATTTAATGTTTATGTCCTGTATTACCATTGCGATCACGTATAGTTATTGTGAGTGGTTCTGGAAGTTGATTATCTAGAAAAATTCAGAAAGCTTGAGAAGTACAGTACACTTGTTTGACTGATTTTTACAGGGGAAATAGCATGATTTGACGTTGCCTTTCCATTATCTGTCAATGGATCAGAGGCTTCAATAGCAAATATACAGGGTAGGAAGAGCAAGGAAATGAAAGGGGAGTCATCTGGATTGATCGTTGGGATTTCAATAGGGGTAGTGATTGGACTACTTTTAGCTATATTGGGTCTATTTTGTTTCCGGTACCACAGGAAACACACACAGATAGGAAACAGCAACTCTAGAAGGGCAGCGACCTTACCAATCCGAGCAAATGGTGCTGATTCATGTTCCATATTATCAGACTCAACCATTGGTCCTGAATCACCAGTGAAATCTGGAAGAAATGGAATGCCCTTCTGGATTGAAGGATTTAGGAGGACTAATGTCATGTCAGCATCCGGAATACTGGAGTATTCTTTCAAGTATGATTTACCTTAATCCTGCTCCTTTACTGACAATGTATTGAGTATTTTGTTGCGTAATAGTTGTATGAACTAATTGTTTCACTATGGTTGCATCCCAAACAACAATAAATTCAGATGACATATAAGTGCTTTGGATAATGTTTACCAAATACTGAAAACTTTCTTAGTCGGAATCTTGTAGTTTTTGGTGTAACTAAAATATTCTAGTGGTGGTAACTTGAATCTCGTGCAAAATTTGTGATTTTGATTCCTGTTAATAATTGTCTCTCGTTCTCATATATCTAATCTTATTTGTGATGTCGCCTGCTCAGGGATTTGCAGAAAGCAACATGCAATTTTACAACACTTTTAGGCCAAGGGGCATTTGGTCCTGTTTATAAAGCTCAGATGACAACTGGTGAGACTGTTGCCGTTAAAGTTCTTGCAACTGATTCTAAGCAAGGAGAGAAAGAGTTTCACGCGGAGGTATTATTGACTAGCATTTGATGTCTAACTGGAGTGGGCATTATGAGACATCTTGTTTATAGCATGATGCTACAACTTGGACAAACGTGTCTTTAGCATCAGAACCACTGGTTCTTCATCCATTGTTTTAAATTACTTGGTACAGTGGCAAATTCAACTAATAGTATCAGTGAACTACTCCTCCTCAGTTGGGCTAGATTTTTTTTTTCACATGTTCTTTCCAAAATAATTCAGAAATCAACTAAAGTTAAGAAGAACAAACAAACCAGCTATATGTGCTAGAGACATAATTAAGCTACATTATTCTAGCAAACCAGACTAGTATGTTCAATTGACGATAAAAGGACATTGGCATCCAAGAACATTCTCCAAGGGACACAACTCCTGAGTTTCACTAGTTGTAGTATTAACTTGTTTGATAAAATAAAAATTTATAAGAAATTAGACTGTGTAAAGGGACTGGACAACAAGAAACTTTCTCTTTTTTCTGTTTGTGAAATGCTATATGAAATTAGCCTTCTGAAGAGATGGCTCCCTCATTCAGAAAACATTTTCATGTTTTTCCATCGCGCAATCTTCATTGAACTAAACGTGGTTTTCAGTTCCATTTCCATATAATTGATTTTGTGACGTCTATTATCGATATTTCTCATTACTCTATATCTTACGCTGGTCTGCTCTCTGTCAGGTTATGTTACTGGGGAGATTGCACCATAGGAACCTTGTGAATTTGGTGGGATATTGTGCAGAAAAAGGACGAAATATGCTCATCTATGTCTATATGAGTAAAGGGTGTTTGGCTTCTCATTTGTACGGTAAGCTGGCATCAATTCCATTTACAGAAAATTGCCCCTTTTTATTTTTCACTCTCCTGGTGGCTATATGGAGATGCATTCTATTTGTTCTCTAGTTGGAGGTTTTAACAAACTTCACCTTAGAAAATGATGATCAGATTTTTTATAGATGCTTCACTTGTAAACTCTTTCAAACCTAAGCTTCCAATAAATGAAGAACCTGTTCAAGTTAGAGTTGCACCAAGAATAACTCTTTCAGAGGTTGTAAAAACAATCAGAAACTTGAATGAGTTTCTCCTTCGGTGTTCTGATGACAAGAGATACCATGTTAAGAGATCCTGTGGTTGTCTCATTTCTTTTCTGTAAATACAGGTGAAAACAACTGGCCACTGAGCTGGGATTTGAGGGTTCATATTGCTTTAGATGTAGCAAGGGGCTTGGAGTATCTTCATGATGGGGTAACCTTCAAATTTTGTTGACTAGTCCTTGTTTATGCCTATATTCTTGTTTGGTCCATAGACTGTGGTTGTCTTTAATGTTGTGAATCTCATGAGTTTTTTCTTCTTCCTTTTCTTGGAGCAGGCAGTTCCTCCTGTGATTCATCGGGATATTAAATCATCCAACATTCTGTTGGATGATTCATTAAGAGCAAGGGTGTGTCTCTTTTAGAATTATTAATTCTTCTTCCAATAGAAGATGAGACATTATGTTAAAGATGACGTTGTTCCTTGAAATAACAGTAGGTTCTCATGCTAATTTGTTAGTAATGGTTTTCCCATCCATATAGGTAGCTGATTTTGGGCTTTCAAGGGAAGAGAATGTCGATGGACATGCAGTTAACATACGGGGGACTTTTGGATATCTTGATCCTGAGTATATATCGACACGTACATTCACTAAGAAAAGTGATGTCTATAGCTATGGGGTGTTGCTCTTTGAACTAATTGCTGGCAGAAATCCTCAACAAGGTCTCATGGAATATGTTGAGCTTGTAAGTCTCTCTTTCTCTCTCTCCATAATGGAAGTTAAACTTTGAGATCTAGACTAAGAGCTTGTAAACCAGTATTTCTGCAAATGAACTTCCACAAATGTTGAACATAAAAATATTACCTTATTCTTATATGTCTCCACTGCAAATTCTTTAGAGATTGTAAATATGTGATTTTCTTTCTTCTCTGCATGCTAAATGAATCATATTTTAGTATACATTTGGAACTATGTTGCAATAAACAGGCAGCGCTCAACATCGAAGGAAAAGTTGGATGGGAGGAAATTGTGGATGCGCGTCTAGAGGGGAAATTCGATGTGCAAGAACTGAATGAATTATCATCCCTTGCGTATAAATGCATCAGCCGAGGTCCAAGGAAACGACCATCTATGAGGGACATTGTACAAGTCATTTCCCGAATCCTCAAACTGAGGCATAACAGAAGGCATCACAGAAAGTCTCTTTCTGCAGCAACGGATGATGGTTCTGTTGATATGGATCAAGCAGAAATGAAGACTCCAGCCTCTGAACGTCACCGAAGAGAGGAATCTGTAGACAGCACAGACACATGTGAAGTTTAGATGATGGCTTTATTATTATTTTTTTATATAAAAAAAAAGAGAGAAGATTTTTACATTCATTTTAGTTTGGTTCTTGTTTTGGATATCCAAATGCAGGTTTTGATAGTTGGAAGCAAGATTGTGGAAACTCCGATTTCTGCTCACTAGGGTCTGTTCCCGTTTTCTAGTGGTGACGTTGTGTAATCTGATTAGGCCTTCCTTTCTTTTCTTCTTTTGTTTTTTTCTTTATCTTTTGTCATTTGTAAATTGACAACTTAGACGGGAGGGAATGTTCATCCATCTTCTCCTTAGATTAGTTCTGCAGCTTGCAAATATTACAAGTGCCAGTAAACGCAAATATTAAGAAGAAAATGGGAAATAAAACATAACCAAGCAGATACTACTAGTATTGGACCTTTTTAAGTAAGGTGACCATGAGTCTTAAGATTCAGTATAAACTCATCTTATCTAACTATTTAATAAGCAATACTAAATTTTGTTGTACCCATTTACTTGGAATATATTGGCCCTATTTAGCAATCAATAGATTGCACTAGTTGATAACTGATTCTATTAGTGGTTAGTTAAGAGTGGATTAATGCACTAGTTGATAACAATAATTATTTATTTAAAAATGTTTGACAAAATTAATTGTTTAATATTATCTGTTTATATGTAAAATAATTTATAAAAGTGTGACTTAAAAAAAGATTTATAATGACATGAATACTTTCATAAGAATTTAGATAAAGTAAAAGAAGTCAACAACGTCATTTAAAGCAAAGGTTTATAATAATCTAATAACGATATCTAATTGTCATTAAATTAGAAGTAATATTATCACGAATAGTTGTCACATGCTAAGTTCTCGATTCTTCAACGTCTTTTTGTGTAGAGTGAACTTTAACATCTTCAACTATATCTAGAGGTATAAATTCAGGGTCTTGATCGTTGATGTTAAAAGCCAAGGTGTCAATTATGCTTTTTCTAATATAGTTATATAACATAAAAGTTACACAAATTATTCTATTTTGATCCATCAATGAATACTTAGGCATTTTTTTTAATATCTTCCATCGAGCCTTAAGAACACCGAAAACGCTCTCAATATAGCTTCTCATTGATGAATGAGACTATGCCTACCTATTGGACGTTCCTCAATTCCTTGTCCGTGCAATTTACTCGATCTTTTCAATTGTCTTTATGTTTATTTTTAAAGTTCAAATTTGATATTAATTTAACTTCAAAAATTAAAATTAAAAATATCAAATTTTAATAATAAATTCAATATATATCTCTATCTCTATCTGTTTCAGTAATTTGTAATAACTTTTGGATGTAATAATCTTTTAGTTCTTTAATTTCTCAAAAAACGCTCCTCATAAAGCATTTTTAAAATCAGCAAATTGAGTTTAATTTGCCAACCTAATTAACTAATTATCAACAGATTAGTATGGTTAAATAATTAAATCCTTTTAATCCGTGAAAAAATGACTAATAAATCATTAATCTATTATATGTCTATTTAGTTTTGAGGTCAGCCCAGGGAATAGCCCAACATCGTTATGTCCTTTTAACAACGTAAACTGTAAAAATAAAAAAACAAAACAAAACGCCCCCGTTTGCTGCTCTTTCGTCATCCATCTGCTCTTTATCTGGCAGTTTATCATCTGAGCTCAAAAAGACGAAGCTTCGCAACTAGAAGAAGAAGAAGAAGGAAGATGGCAGCCATGGCTGCACTTCAAAGCTCAATGGCATCTCTTTCTCTCTCCACAAATTCTTTCTTTGGCCAACGTCTCTCGTTTCCCTCTCCCTCCTCGCTTCCTGTACGTTATTATCTTCTATTTCTTTTGCTTTGATTTAAAAGTTTCAACCTTTCCTATTCCTTATGTGTTTTACGCTCTTAATTCGATTGCTTTTGGACTACTTTTAATATGTTTTTGTTATGTTGTGGAGGTTCTTGCTTAAGTTCTGGAGTGAATGGCTTTTTTTCTTCGATGTTACATTTTGTTCTGTCGCTTTCGGATTTTGAAGATGATTTCAAAATTGTTTTTTTGGCCGAGTTTAATTATTTTTGTGTTGCCATACTACGCTTCATAGTCTCCATTCTTTCAGAAAGGGATGAAATGGGAGTAATCAGAGATAGCAAGTAGTGAACTCTTTGGTCGCTGTAGGAAGGTTTCTTCGATTTTTGAATTGGTTGGTTTTCATTGTTTTATTTGGTTTAGAGTACCCAGAAGAGGTTGCAATTAGTTCAGCTTTTGTAATGCGAAACCATACAAGTGGAGTCACAACTGAGTAGACGTTCCCTGTTCAGTTTTTCAGCACCTATCCCTGTTCAGTTTTTCAGCACCTTCTTTTAACCATTGCAATCTCTAGTATATTTGTTTAGGTTCATAGTACCTTGACACCACAATTTTTTCAACTATTTAGTGTTGGAGATTTATAGTTGGGTTTTTCTTTTGTGAATGCTGTTTTGCCTCAAAAATTGAGATCTAATTCGTATCACAAAATGTTCTCAATATTGTATTCAGACTTGAGATACTAGTTGCTATAGCCATTTGACAACGATCTTTGTATTTGTTTGACATGCAGGTTAAGTCACCAGAGAAGCCATGCCTTATTGTTGTGAGGGTTAGTATCTTTGGTGCTTGTCATGTCAGTGCCTTTTAAATGAACCAATTTTGAGATCTTATGACTACTTTAAGCATGGTATCATCTCTGCGTAGTGTTTATTTGCTGGTGGGAAGCAATTATGCTTTGCTTATTAAAATTTGCTGATTAACCTTCTCATCTGATTCTTTCCTCTCATCTTACAGCTAAAACGGTGGGAACGGAAGAAATGTAAACCCAACAGCCTTCCAATTCTACATAAAATGCACGTTAAGGTGGGAGATACGGTTAAAGTTATATCAGGTGATGATAAAGGTAAGGTTGGAGAGATTACTAAGATATTAAAGCACAACAGCACTGTGGTATTAAAAGACATAAACCTGAAAACAAAGCACGTGAAGAGCCGGGAAGAGGGTGAACCTGGCCAGATTATCAAGGTTATTTACAACTGATATATGTTTTCGTATATGGAGGCATTTTACTGTAGCAAGTTCTTTCTTCTCCTAATTCACTTCTTATTCGGTGAACAGTTTAATGTAACTGGAGATATTACACTTATTTCAGATATCATACTTAGATCCATTTCATCCGTTCTTGATAAGTAACTGACCCACTTTTACCTGCCTCTTTTTATTCACAAAGATCATTTGCTATTCCAGATTGAAGCACCTATTCACAGTTCGAATGTGATGCTGTACTCTAAAGAGCAGAATGTTACAAGTAGAGTGGGTCATAAAGTCTTGGACGATGGTAAGCGAGTTCGTTATCTTATAAAAACTGGAGAAGTAATTGATAGTGAGGAGAACTGGAAGAAACTGAAGGAAGAGAAGGAGGAGAAGACTGAGGTAGCTGCTGCTTCCTAGGAAAAGCAACACATAGCTTGTCATTTTTCGTAGCTCCTAAAACTCAGCTGTAATTTTATGCTCACTTTACTGGTCTAGATGTTTTGTATTTGCCACTTGTTGATTTCCGACATTGGGAAAGCTGAAATGGCCCGTTTGTGGAATGGAAAACTTGTATGGATCTATAGCCTTAAAAGGTTAACTGTATTCCTATTGTATAATTGCAATTCATTGGTAAAAATTCTACAAAGTACAGTACTTTGAAGCTGACATTCAATGCCAATAAAAATATTCAGGGGAACTGGTGACATGATAGTTCTAATACAAACATTGATCTAATAGAAGCATTTGGGAATCTTTTATAAACAAAAGTCATTGGTCAACCAATTTAGCTCTATGATCAACTAATGTAGTAAGTTTAAGACAAAAGTTTTCTCTTGTTCGATAACACTTTACCTATCTTGTCGACAAATTATGATCGATCAGTGTAGCTATGTGGTTGACCAATATTCATGATCTAAGAGCCTTTTCCTTCTATTTTTTCTATTTTGCATATTGTATGTTTATGTCTTCAGAAATTCTAAACAATTCATTCTTTTTATAAAAAAAAATTATCATCCCCCATTTCATCAGAATCAAGTTAGATTGCATTAAATTGAAAATTTTTCATTCTTGGATTTTCATAATTTGCGTTATTTTTCAAATTGATACTTTCGTAGTCAAATTGAAAAAAGAGTTAAGGTAGTCAAATTGAAAAAAGAGTCAAGGATGTTACCATTACATTATATCGATACATCTTTGATTTATTTAAATTTTATATTTTGGGCATTTTTTCATATCATTATTTTTGAAATTTTTGGGAGTTTTAAATTTATACTCTTTTTATAAATTTGATGGCTGGATATTGCAATTATGTTTAATTTTTTTTACAATTCCAACTCCTAATTTTGTCAAAACTTGCCATTTTCACTTAATTAAAACTTTAAATTAAGTACAATACCAAAATTGAGGATTTTTCAAAATGAAACACAACTAAAATGTTCTATCAAAATTGAGCTTTTAAACAATTGTTTTGACTCTTTAAACATTATATAGCATTACTTTTTTTTAGAGAAAATGAATAAAGATTGCATTAACCATAGCAAAAGCTATTTCAACGTTACAATGGATACACTAACTTCCTAATTTTATAAACTAGTAAACTAGTCAAACAAGGAGAAAATACATTCTATGTGATTACAAATTCCATATGATTTTCAATCCAAAGGACATATTGTTTTGAGCTTTTTTTTTAGTATGGTAGCTTTGATCTAGTTGATTATGTCTTCAGCTAACGGATGTTTGCCAGTTTCCTGTCCTCTATATATGCTTTTGTTTACTTCTTTCAACAAGGTATAGATTGTTATGTTAAGTCAAAATGACTTTACGTAAATGATTTTGATGAAGAACAAATAATAATGAAAGAAGCAAGTAAGACGGAAGCAAGATATAAAAAATAGACGGAAGCGAAGAAATAAAAAGTAGACGGAAGCGAGTAAATAAAAGCAGACGGAAGCAAAATAAAAAAAAGCAGAAGGAAGCGAAGAAATAAAAAGCAGACGGAAGCAAGATATAAAAAGCAGACGGAAGCACGGAAATAAAATGCAGACGGAAGCGAAGATATAAAAAGCAGACGGAAGCGTGAATACAAAATCAGACGGAAGCATGCGCAAAGCAAAATCAGACGATAGAAAAAGACAGACGCAAGGCGCAAAGATAAAAATGAGACACAAGGCGCAAAAGCGAAAAACAGACGGAAAGAAAACAGACAAAAGAAAGCAGACGGAAGAATCAAGAGACACATCAGCTTGAGTTAGTTACAGATCTCAACTGAATAACCGATTCTTGAAAGATCAAGAAGCAGTTTTCAAGAAGCAGTTGAAGACGAAGACTATAAATACAAGTCGAAGTTGAAGACTGTAGAAGTTAGCGAAATTAGAAAAGCGTAGCAATTCTTGAGAGAATTCATTGTGCAAAAAACTTAGAGCTATCTTTATCTGTAACGAAGCTCGAAATATATTTCAGTTGAAAGAAGATCAGATAGCCTGAAGAGGCTAAGTGTGAAAGAATACTAACTGTAAGAGACCTGAAGAGGC
>JAOQMQ010000005.1:19968543-19980430 GCA_027563845.1 Erythroxylum subrotundum | reverse complement strand
TATATCAGAATGAAGTGTATGATTTCTGGAAGAATATGAGTCTGGTAGACAATACTATTGTTTCTACAGTAGATAGATTGTCTATCATAGTGACAATGGAATCGATTGAGAAGGTCACTGAGTGTCCATCTACTAAAGGAAAGCTTACAAGCAAAGCCACATGGATGACGAAGTTCAGCATGAAGGAAAACGAAGTTAATCAACAGTTGTATGGAAACAACGACCCAAGGGAGAGAAAGGCCTCAAGTCTGGTGTCGAAGGCTAGGGTCTTACATCTTTTCAATTGTATTTTACCAAGAGCAGGATCAAGGCATTTGGTGACGACGTTGGATGAACAATGCCTGTTCTATCTATTGAATCACTAACCCGTTGATCTACCATTTTTGATTTTTCAGTATATGGTCAAGGCGATGAAAGATTCGAACAGTTACCCATATGGAATGTTGCTGACAAGGATATTCAGAGAGTCTGGAGTCCTTCTGGACAAAGGAAACAGAGTAAGGCTGACTGTCAAGAGCTTTATCAACTCCGCAACAATTGGGAAAATGGGTTTAAAGAATCTGGATAGAGAAGAAGCAGATTCTGAGATTACAGCAAGAACTGAGGGGGAGCGTACCAAGAAGAGGACTCCCATAAGAAGTTCTAAATCTCAATCCAGTGATAAAATCCCCAGAACTGGAGAGAAGAAATCATCAGATGAAACCGCGAAAGATAAGATGATTTCCCAAAAAGAAAGTAGCCGGTTACGGATTATAGAGGAAGGTTCATTAAAGAGAAAAGGGGAGACACTTTTAAGCGATATACCGAAACAAGCAAAAAGGTCAACCAGAGTACGAACTTTACGACAGCAAGAGGAGAAGAAATCCAAAGAGCTAAACCAAGGAGAAGACTCTAAGTCGAGAGCATCTCAGCCTACAAGATCTTTAGTCTCAATTTTAAGGGAAGATACAGCCAAACAGGCTAAAGAGACTGAGAGTAAAAGAAAATTGGAGTTTGAGAAGAAGAAATCGCAACCTCAACAGACTCCAAGACTGATTGAAGAAGGCAAGAAGCAGAAAATCAGTCAGAGTAAGGACACTCCCACTGCTGTTCAGAAGAAGCAAACAGTAGAACGCAGTGTAAGACAGGTCAATACTTCTCAACCTTTGAGAAAATAGGATTTGAGAATCAAAGTGATTGAAGAAGTTCAACATGTGAAGAGGAGCAAGTCTATAATTATCAAAGAATCCCCAAAGAGGTTAGTGAAAGTTCAATTTCAACCAATTCTGGTAAATAGTAGTACCATGCATCTGTTGAATGAAGGAGAGAAAAGCTTTTATGGGTTTCTGAGAGATGAAGGAACGAAACCATACCCTTCTCAGATGACAAAACAAAGGTACACTATTCTCCCAATCACAAAGAGAACTGTGATAAAGGTTGTGCCTGACTTTCAACCGAAGCCTTACATTGTACGCAATGATGATAAGGGGAAGCAGAAAATGTACCCAGAGGGGGTAACAAATGATCTGTTAGCAGATCAAATTGCAGATGAAGTGCGACGCATAGATGAAGCATGCTATGCAGCACAGAAAATGACGGGAACCTTTATTTCCCATCATATTTCAAATGAACCAGGGAGTAGTGGTAGTCAATCAATGAACGAACCTTGTTCAGTCGGGGGAAAACTTACAAAAGGGAAGTACAACACCATTAGTTTTGGAGATATTACTTACATAACTAAGACTCTTGTGCAGCTGATCATGCGCATTAGGCCACTGTGTAGTATATCTTCAATTGGAGGAGTTCTACCCTTGCTTGGAAGACAAGTCCTGCGACTACCAATCCCTGATGATCTAGATCTTCCAGAGCCAAACCTATCTGTTCAACCTCCTGCCCTTGAAGTAATTGAAGCATTTGTTCCATCTTCAGATGCATATATCACCACAATTGCCTTTGAAGAAGAACAACAGAAGGAAGATGATCGATCGACCTCATCAAGTGACTTACGAGAGGAAAGAGCTCAAATACGGAAAGACATCGAGTCACTCAGCAAGGAAGTCAAGGAATTGAAGGAAATGATGACAGAAGTATTGAAGCATCTTCGGTCGTAATCATTTTTGATTAATAACAAATAGGGGGAGAAAGGAGACAGAAGAAGAAATTCAAAGAAAAAGATAGGGGGAGGAAGAGTGAGAAGAAAATGAAGAACTAGAAGAGAAGAAAAGAAGATCTGTTCTTAGTTTTTTTTTATATCTATACATTTTTCCTATCTTACTAATATGATTATTTGTTATCATCAAAAAGGGGGAGATTGTTAAGTCAAAATGACTTTACGTAAATGACTTTGATGAAGAACAAATAATAATGAAAGAAGCAAGTAAGACGGAAGAAAGATATAAAAAAGCAGACGGAAGCGAAGAAATAAAAAGCAAACAGAAGCGATGAAATAAAAAGAAGATGGAAGCAAAATATAAAAAAGCAGACGGAAGCGAAGAAATAAAAAGCAGACGGAAGCAAGATATAAAAAATAGACGGAAGCGCGGAAATAAAAAGCAGGCGGAAGCGCGGATATAAAAAGCTGACGGAAGCGTGAATACAAAATCAGACGGAAGCACGCACAAAGCAAAATCAGACGATAGAAAAAGACAGATGCAAGGCGCAAAGAGAAAAATGAGACACAAGGCGAAAAGCGAAAAACAGATGGAAAGAAAGCAGACGAAAGAAAGAAGACGAAAGAAAATAGACGAAAAAAAGCAGACGGAAGAATCAAGAGACACATCAGCTTGAGTTAGTTACAGAACTGAACTGAATAACCAATTCTTGAAAGATCAAGAAGCATTTTTCAAGAAGCAGTTGAAGACGAAGACTATAAATACAAGTCGAAGTTGAAGATTGTAGAAGTTAGCGAAATTAGAAAGCTTAGCAATTGTTGAGAGAATTCATTGTGCGAAAAACTTAGAGCTATTTTTATCTGTAACGAAGCTCGAAATATCTTTCAGTTGAAAGAAGATCAGATAGCCTGAAGAGACTAAGTGTGAAAGAATACTGACTGTAAGAGACCTGAAGAGGCTCGGAATCAAAGAATACTTGTAACATTTTTGAGAGATAGTGAAATCTCAGAAAGATATCTGAGGACTGGACGTAGCCCACGGTTTGGGGTGAACTAGTATAAAAACTGTTGTGTCAACATCTCTCAACTCTCAAACTCTCTCTTAACTTTCGATTTTTGATCTTACTGTTTTTACATAAGAATTTCGAAAATATTTTTACAACTTTGATTTTCAGTAGTTCTATAAAAAGAACATGTTTCTTTTAACGAATTTGTTTACAAATGGGATTATCGAAAAAGAATACACAATTCAACCCCCCTTCTTGTGCATTTGTATATTGAATATTAAGCTTTGTATTAATGTGTGATTCACTTTATGTTATGGTGAAAGCAAACTTGTAAAGCACTCCATTATGTTTATGGTGATTTGCTAGCTTAATTATCCAGTCAAGAGTCTCAATCCATTCGTAGGTTTGACAAAACTCTACAAATATATGCAATATTCCACTCCACACTGATTTAGAGTACTTGCAATGGAAGAATAAGTGACTTCTGTCTTCTTTAACTTCTTTACATAGACACAAATGAGATCATATGAACCAAACCATCTGTTTTTGTAACTAATTCTATTTTTTATAACAAGCCAAGTGATTAGGGAGCTTTTAGGGTTCAAGGAATTCTTCCACATAAGCTCAAACCATGGAACCTCCCTACTATTATTTGGAAGATCATGATTTGTTTGAGAAGACCCCTTTGGGATATGCAATCTAGGTAATACTATCCCCATTATGCTAGTGAGTGATTTGAGGTGCACAATTTATTAAGGAAGTGAATCCTTTGAAGTTACCTGACCATGCTCCATCTTGAATGAGTGAGAAAACCTTGCATTAGGATGAATTATGTTCCTCAAATGAGAGATGTCATTTCTATGTGAAAGGGGACTAAACTCTGACTAATTATCATACCAAAGCCACATTCCCCAATTTGTATTTAATCCAAAGGTATAACTGATTTCTTAGGTTTAACATACGAATGAAGAACTATAAATGTTCCCTGAAAATTGACATCTGTTAGAAATTCTGATTTTTGAGGTATATTTCATACATTCACTTGATCCAAATAACATTTTTATCCATATATAGCCTACATATCCTTTTACTCAGAAGGACTTTATATATTAATGGTATGAGAATGATCCCCAATCCTCTTTGTCTTTTGGAGTAGTTACTTTACTCTATTTGACTTTTACTTCCATTGAGTTTTCTGCTTTCAATGACTCTAAAAAGGCTTTGATAATTCAATCAATCTATTTAATTACTCTTTTTTTCAAGATAATGTGTGTCATCCAGTGAATTTGCATATTATTGAGAACTGAGATGGTCAAGGTAACTCTAACAACAAAGGAAATAAACATATTTTCTCAGCATTAATCATGGCTTTGTACTTCTTAATTAGAGGAATAAAATTAGAAAATCTTGGCATAGTAGTTAAAATAGGAACTCTAAGTTATTTGAAGGGAATAGTATACTCAGACTTGAGATCCTGCTTAAACCAGTTGGATTTCTCACATTAACTGATGGAATCAAATTGCTTTTCCCTTTATTCACTTTGAGCCCTGACCATTCTAAGAAGAACTTGAGGATATCCATCAATATTTTAAAGAAGTGAACATCTAGACCACTTAATAGTATGAGATCATTTATAAACATTAAATGAGTTGGCTTGAGTTCCCTACATTTATGGTGATATTGAAACCATTTCAACCTGCAAATTTGTTGAGAAGTCTGGATCACCCTTCCATCACTAAGGTAAATAGATAAGGGGATGGAGGATCCCTTTGTCTAATCCCCTTAGCACAATTAAAAGGTTGTGTAGGAACTCTATTAACTAGGATGCTAACTGATGAAGTCTGAATGCACACCATGATCCAATTTGTAAATTTAGTTAGGAATTCAAGTGCTTCAAGACATGATTGAATAAATTTCCATCTCATTGTGTTAAATGCTTTGTAGAAATCAATTTTCCAAAGAAAATTGTTAATAACTCTTCCTGAATTGTATTTTTTAACATCTCTCATATTAGGATAATGTTATCTCCTATTGATCTTCCTTCTATAAAGGCCCCCTGAGTTGATTTATGATTCCTTTTAACGCTTTCTTCAATATGCTAGTTAGAATTTTTTACTACTTTATAAATAGTGTTGCAACATGAGATTAGTTGATAGTCCACCAATGAAGAAGGGTTATGTTTCTTAGAAATGAGGCATATGTAGGTATGGTTCAGTTCCTTCAGCATTTTTGATGAGGAAAAAAAACTCCATAACTACTTCTATGGATAGACCTATGATCACCTAAGTTTTCTGAAAGAAACATGTTGAAACATCTAGCCTAAGTGCTTTTAAAGGGTGCAAGTTAAATAATACATCTTTCGTTTCTTGGTTTGTGAAAGGAGCTATCAAGTAATCCCTAAGTACTTAACTTATGGAACAGTTAGAGAAACTTTTGAAGTTGAATTCATTTTGTGTTGCCTTATCTGATCCCATGAGGTTTAAGAAGAAATTCCTTGTAAGCTTTTGCAAGGAAGATTGGTCAATGAATGTGTTTCCTAAATTATTTTGAAGCTTAACAATTTTTTTTTTCATATTCCTTCTTGCTATTAGAGATCCATGAAAGAATTTTGAGTTTGAATCCCCATCCCTTAACCAATCAATTTTACCCTTTTACTTTAAAATGGAGTCGTCATATTTAGTGCATTATCATAATGATGATTGTAGCAAGCTTCTTAAGCCTTTTTTAGTTTCAATAACCTCTTGGTTCGATTCTTGGCAAAGGACTTAGAGAGCTTGATTCACAAACTTAAGTTTTTACATAAGCTGGTAAGATTTGTGTCCTTCAACATTTTGGTTCCAACATCTTTGAATTATTCCTAGGAATCCTTCTTTTTGAGTTAATCCATTGAAAAATCTGAATGAAACTCTAGACTTCTTTAAAATAGTGAGATTCTATATATGGATGAACAACTGATCTAAGAATGAACTCTCACCAAAGTGCGCCAAGAATTGATGGAAATGACTTAACCAAGCTTGATTGACCATAATTCTATCGAGTTTTTTTTTCTTCCTAATTAGCATATTCCCTTATGAATTTTTAGACCAAGTTAATAATCTACCAACTACATTCACTTTCTGAAGTAGACATGTTAACTCCCTACTTGTTCCCATATTGAAGATCCTCCCTCTGTTTGATTCTTGAGCTAATAGTATGGAGTTGAAATCTCCAAATAAAAGCCAAGGGTTTGACGTTATAGATTCGGTGGATAAGATATTCCCCTTCAACAACTCTCTTTGAAAATAGAAATTTGAAGCATAGATAAGTGTTATATCAAATTTTGAATTCACTTCATTCATTTGGCATTTTAAGTGCATATGCTCTTCACTTTCCCCAACCACTTGAACTACTATCTTATTTGAGTTATATAGGCACATGATTCTCTAATTGTAATGGGAAGAGTGATTTGAAATGGCTTTCCATTATTCTCCAAAAATTGAGGTCACCTTGCATCTGTGGTGATTTTATTTTAGTTTCAAGAAGCCCTACAATAAAAGGCTTCTTTTTCAAAATAACCAACCTCCTTAACCAATTCTCTTTTTAGAAGGTCATTAAAACCTCTAACATTCCAAACCAAAATTGTCATAAGGGGGATGATCCCCTTCTATTTTGTTCTTCCCCTTCCTTCTAGATGATTTCCTCCTAGAGTTTGTAGCTAGATCCTTAGTTTCCACATGATCTCCAGGATTTCTAGAGTTGATCTCAGTTTCCATCTGTATATTTTCCAGGTGATCAATGTTTTGGGCCTCTATCATCACTTCATTTTCATAAGTTATTACTGCTTTTGTCTCAACCACATTTTCCTTGTTGACTTATTGACTGTTTACTTAAGTATTTAAACCCAACAATTCATCATGCCAACCTGTTTTGAAAACTTTCCTTGTTGGTTTCCATTTTTTGGTAGATAAGTTTGGTTTCTAAGGACAAAAGATAAGAACATCTATTCTCTTTAGTTCTCCACCTTCTCCAAGCTTTCAAAACTGGTAAGCTATCTGATAATTTCAAGTTCTTCCTTATATTAATACAAATTTTTGCAAAATAGATCCTTTCCATATTAGCAGTTTGTGAATCCATGCAAATTGGCTTTCCAAGTGAGTTAGAAAGGAAGCTTAATCCTTCAATTGTATAAAATTCCAATGGAACATTATGAAAGTTTACCCATATTAGAAATTTGTCAATATTACCTTTATCACAATATGATCTTGACTTCCACTTTTGAATAAACATTGGTTGTCCATTTAAATCCTATGGACCTTGATCAATTATTTCATTCAAGTATCATTTTTTAAGAGAACTTGAAGAGGAATGAACTATCATCCATCAACATAGTTTTTTCTAATCCCTTTCTACCTCATTTTGTAGTAGCCCATGCATGAACAACAAGGAAAGTTGGTATTTTATTTTAGAAAAGGCCTACCAATGTTATGGACCAAGAGTTTGGTCTTGAGAGGGTGGACTCATCACATTTTGGAAGTGTTTAAGCATTCTTTTGTTGTGTTCTATGTGTAGTTTGTTTTTCCAAGCTCCTTCAGGCTATTTATGATCTTTGAAATTTTTAGTCTTGAAATTCTCTTTCGTAACTATTATAGCAAATGTTTCTCTAGATTTTATCTCTTTTGTACTTCGAGTGAGTACTGGAAAATCCTCCAAATTCAAGTTCTAAGAGGTAGAAGACACCTCCTTCTCAGTATGTAAGGCCTTTAAGAGGCCCTCCATTAAGGAAGAGCCTTGGTAGCAGGAAATGCAGATCTAAAACAAGAGGGGTAAGAAACCAAAGGTGGGAGTTTTAGTTCTAAAAAAGGAAATATCTAGGGGTATAAGGGTCAAAGCAGATAGAGAGAGGTTAGAGGAAAAATTAGATAGAGAGAGGACTTATCTAGAGCGAGTTATCCAGAGCGAGTTTTGACATTATCCATTCAATAGCATTCTTGCTTGAGCAAGTTTATCAAATCTTGATCTAATTCTTTTTAATACCTTATCCAAGTAAACTTGATGCATAACATTTAACATTTCAACAGTTCAATCTCAAAAACCTTAAATTCGCCAATTTTTCAGCTGAGTTTATCTTGATAGCATTTCTTATTAAAAACTATTTGATTTATTAATTAATCAGTCAGTTTTCATAAACTAATTTGTTTTCATAGTCAAAATAAACCAATTAATTTTCGTTAAACAATCTTCTTCTTCAATTAAACTTTGACTTATAGGTAAGAATAATCTCCTTCTTCAATCATATTTCAAATTCTTCAAATTTGTTCAATCTTTATTATATACCAATTTTATGACAATTTAATACAAGTTAAACCTTAAACTTTAAGTCTTTTATCTTACCAGTTTAATTCGCAATCTAATTTTTAAAACATTGGTAATATTAGATTTAGGGAAAGTGACTTTTGTATATGTGGTGATTTTGTATATGTTATATGTTTATAATTGAGTAAATTTATGTTATGCTTAAGTTAATCTGTGGCTATTTCTTTTTATACCTAATATTAACTTTTTATTTTGTTCTTGATATTGAATTATGACTTGCACATGAATTAAGGGGGAGTTAATCCTTATTTTGATATAGATAATTATTTTTGTGCTTAATTTTATTATTGTTCAATAATATCACAAATGTTTTGTTATCATTTTTGTTTTTGGGGGAGGGGGGGGGGTTATTAAACCAAGGAAGATTCCAACTAATTTTTTAATGAAGAAAAAATATAATTACTACTAATTAGTCTATTATTTTGATTAAAAAAGTAATATAAGATAAAAAAATGAAGCCATAAACTCAAGAATATTTGTGAAGTTGAAAAAGGAAAGTTAAAGTTTGAAAATGTGGAAGCTAAGATTAATTAAAGAACAAAAGAAGATTAAGGAATATCAAGATCATTTTATACTCTGTATTATTTATTGCAATCTCACTTTATTAGTTTGGTAATCTCAAAGGCTCACCATGCATAAATATTTCATCTTACTTCATTGCATAAGTCTTTTCATTCATCAAGAAGTGTTAAAGCTTTATTTTAAAGAGAAAATTATATTGATCTTTTAAACACTCTTTAGGGAATATTTTGGGAAGTGTTTAAATCATAATTGCATTAAACAAATTGAGTTTGAGTATTTGTAATTGTTAGGTTAAATATTTTTTGGGGAATTGGTTAACCTATATAGGTCAGTGGTTGACCAATATAGGTTAAAGTTATAAAATTAGATGTACCCAAGAGTTTATAGTAACATTGTTGACATATTGGTGAATTAATATTCTATATTGGTCAATTAATATGCCTAGTGGTCTACCAATGTCTCAATGACTAGTGAATTTATATTTTTAATGCATACTAGTTGACCAATATGTTAGACTAGTCGACTAGTACTCTATAATTAACCATTGTAACGACTAGTCTAGTAGGGGTCCCGAAACGCTCTAAATACATGGTTTTTAATGTTTTTTTGTATAAAAAAGCATTTGGGTGCCTTTTGCACATATTTTTAAGAGTTTATTAAGCATTTGAGCATCATTGTCTCATATTTGTGTAAATGCTTTTATAGTTATTAAAGTGATAAAGTAAGATATTTGAGTTGTAAGCTTTGGTTAGGTCATTATATTATTGTACTTATGATTTTTCTATATGACACTAAGGTTCTTCTTTATTTTGGAAGAAGATTGTAAAAAGGTTCCTCATAGCTAAAAAAAGATTATATAAAGATTATTCTTTATATTAAAAAATAATTATAGTACAATTCCAAAAAGAGTCTTGTAAGTGGACATAGGCAAGGTTGTTTGCTAAATTAATATAAATTTGTTTGCATTCTCTCTTCCCCATCCACTTTAAATTATTGTTCATTTGGTTGATTCAATTTTTTTAAAACAAATTTTCATCCTTATTATATTAATTATTGTTAATTGAATACATTGATTATAAAATTTCATTAAAATTTTTTAAACACCCAATTCAACCCCCTCTTGGTGCATTATGAACTAACAAAAAGGAATGGCTTATCCCTTGCCTTCTTGACGTATGAATAAAAGTCCTCATAATGATTACTAAGTAGCTTATCATGTGTTAAACTCTCATTATAAGTATACCTATACTTAGTGCAATATTATTTTGTTTATTTATTAAATTTATTCTTAGTGTAGGCCTTTACTATTGGAAAATTGAGACAAGATTGGATCTCGTGTGTAGTAGAATAAATAACAAAACTTTTTTCATATTTTATTTTTCAAAGTCAAGATCACTTAAAATTCTATAAAATGATAAACACATAAATCATAAAGTAAGAATCATAATTCAATTAGTGCTTATTATTTCCTTCCACAATTTTTGTCTTTGAAATGCACAATTAAAGGCATATACCACTGAAATAACTATTGTATTCTTGAGTTGATCACTGACATTTCATAGTGAATCATCTATTGAATGCAGAACTAGTTAATTAATTCCAGCTTAGAAGGATTGAAGCTTACTATAACCCTACCATTGATATGTTTATCATGATTAGTCAGGACTCTCCAATCTTTATTAAGGAACTAAAGATATCTACTTATCTGCTTCCTCTTTATTTTGGTTTCTAGTGAACTAACAAAATATGGTCTCTTAAGGTTTATATAATCCTTAATGACAAGTTGTTTATTCAGACCATTAAGGCCTCTCACATTCCAAACTAAAGCTATCATTATTTCTTACTTTTACTATATTTTTTCCTTTTGGATTGTCTCTATGTCCTTATATGATTTCTTCCCGTGAAACTTAGCTTTACACTATAAATCTCCCCTTCTTCTTGAATTGTAGTATTAATTAAGATCTAGCTCCTTAGGCATTTCTTGTTCACCAGCTTCCACCATTTTCTCTTTCCCTTTAAGAATAATACTTGTACTCCTCTCTAGCTCAAGTATATCTCCACTGTTTCTATGGGATGCCTCTCCATCTGTTTAAGTAATTCCATATTTTATGTCCCTGTCATATTGAGCTTCTTTCCTGACTTCCTTAGGCTTCTATAATTGTTTCTCTTCTTTTGCTTTAGGCTTCCATATATAGGTTACCTTGATAGAGTCCTCCTCAAGACCTCCATTGTTTTTCAACTTCATTATTTTCAAGGAATTAGGTAGTTATTTTTCATGTTAATATCTATTCATACCCTATCATAGCCAAATCTCTTTATCATAGAAATATTTTCATCCATTCCTGGAGGCTTATCCAGTTTACTCGCGATGTAGCTCAATCCTTCTACATACTAATACTCTAGTGGAACGCTGTGGAAGTTCACCCATAATGGAATCATCTTTAGCGTACTTCTATCAAGTTTAATACCTAGGTGCCATCTCTTTACAAAAATTGGTTGTCTTTGAATATGTTGGACCCTGAACTTTTCTTGAAAATTAGAAATTATTAATTGAAATTAAATGAGGAATTAGTGGTGTTTAATATTTTAATTGGGTAATGTTAATTAGAGCAATTGCAATGATATTTTGAGGTTAATACATGAAATGGGTGTTTTGTGTATGATTGCGTTGCTTTAATGATAATGCATGAGATTGGGTATGACTTTTGTGAATGAGAATTGTGTATGCGATCATACTTTCTTGTTGAGTTTGCTGTGGGGTATTTGTTTTGGAATAGCATGTTGGAGTGTTGAATATTAGTGAAGTTGATGTGTTGATAAGCCATCCTAAGGATAGGAATGGTGTTCAGAAACTTCAATGGCAAAACTGTACTGATCTAGATGGAATTAGCCAAAGTGGTCTTAATGAAAGTTGTAG
>JAOQMQ010000005.1:19853014-19868552 GCA_027563845.1 Erythroxylum subrotundum | reverse complement strand
TTTTCTATATAATCCATCATATACTTAAACCATCTTTTCTATTTCTTTTTAAATTCATAAATTCTCCTTCCTTTACATATAATTAATCATAAACAACTTCTCATTTAATAGTCCTAACTTACAGAAAGTTTCGGGGTCCAACAGCTTTAGTAGTAAATAGGAAAGGTTATCCTAATATAAAAGGAATATCCCCATTATCATCAATTTATAATTGCAAAATTAATAAGAAAGATAAACTTATCAACCTTAATTAAAATATCTTCTATAATGATAATGGTCTTCTAACTAACAAACTAAAAATAGAAAACTTTAGGAACTATCTTTATCAGGCTGAATTAGAGGACCTAAGATATATTGAAAATCATTATACCTAGAGTAACAAGAAAACAAGTATTTTATACCAAAAGAAAAAGTGGACTTATGATTGCATCCTACTCATCTTTTCTCATTAGTAATGTTTGCAGATTCTTAACCCATGAGATCTTTGATTATTCACCTATTGAGTTTCTTTTAAATGACCAAATTTCTCTTAAGATGTTCCCATCTGGATTTAACAATCACCTAGTTTGTTACCTAAGCTTCTAAAATCTATTACTAGAGGATTATCTAACAAGGGCTTAGGCTAATAGTCCTACAAATGCATCACCAAACTTAAGGTTATAAACATGAGCTAAAGGCTCATAATGTAGAAATTTTCCTAAACACTAAAAAATTACTAGAAGTTGTAAAGCAGACACTTGAGGTTTTCTAAAATCAGCTATCAACTTTACCAAGTGATATGGCCCTCTTTTCTAAAGAAAGAATAACTCTTAATAACTATGCTCAGGCCTTAAGCAATCATCATTCCTTACTAAGGAAAAAATCAAGAACTTTATAGCTAAAAGAAGGTTATTGCAATGGTAAATTCTTCATAACATAATTTTAAAAGGGAAAATAGTAATGCCATAATCTCTCTGTTGAACGAGCAAGGAACTATAAAAAATGATCTAAAAGACATAAAAATAACTCATCTTTAAGTACTGCAAGGATTCCTTTCAAAATTTTGATACCTTTTTCCTCTCTTAGATTAACTTATATTTTAGCATCAAGCTTAAGCTCTTTAATCCCCCTTCTATCTTGATGAAGTGAAATAAGTAACATTTAGTACGAACTCCCATAAAGGACCAGTCCCTGATAGTTATAATGGTTTCTTCAATTAATAAGCTTAAAACTAGGTTAGAGATTATGTGACATATCCTTAAATTCTTTATATCAGGTAAACTCGTTAAAGAGCTTAATATAACTTTTATTTATCTATTTTTAAAAGCTCTTAACCTTTCAAAGATCTAATATTACAGGCCAATCTTATGTTGCAATTTCATTTATAAAATTATCTCTAAAATGATTGCTTCTAGACGTAAGGCTATCCTTCTCACCTTTCTAGAACATTATCAAGGTGCATTTATCTAAGGAAAGGGATTTTGAGATAGCATTCTTTTAGCTTAGGTATTTTTTAGTAAGGATTTTGACTATATCTATTGGGGGTTCTTATTTAAGGTGCTTATAGCTTTTGATTTTCCTTATAAATTCATCCAATAGATTTGGAAATGTGTCACTACTATTTCTTTCAACATTCTAGTCAATACGGTACCAACTAAGAGCCTTAAGGATACTAACGGATTGAGACAAGGAGATCCTATATCTCTTTATTTTTTCAATATTTGTATGAAGGCTTTATTCAGATTAACAAAGGAAAATATCAATAGTACCATATCAAATCCAACTTGTAATCGCACTTTTGCTAATGATATCATTATGTTTTTTCAACCTAAAAAGGAGTTTATTAATGCCTTAGTCAACTCCCTTCACACTTTTCAATCTATCTCTAGTTTTTCTTTCATAAAAACCAAAAGCAACTTTATCTTCTCTATAGGGATGGATAGACTTGTAACTTTATTCTTAGCAATTACAGGCTTCCAATTGGCAAAACCCCTTCAATTACTTAGGGTTACTTTCCTATCAAACTTTCCTATATAGATTGTCAGCCTCTTTTGAAGTCTATATTTAGAAGAGACATCAATTGGAATGACAAACGCTTATCATTCATTGGTAGATTGGATTTAGTCAAGACTATTTTATCAAGTTTGTAGGTTTACTAGCGTGTACACCTCTTTCCCCTATCAAGCTATCCAAAAAGATAGAGATATTGTTGAGGAATTATTTGTAGAGTGGCAACTTGAAAATTAGCCACAAGGATAAGGTTCAATGGATGGAAATTTGCATGCAAAAAGGCTAAAAAGGACTAGTATTGAAAGACTTAAAAATCACTAATAAAATTTTCCTTTTTGAAGAACTTAGAAGCTTCATCTTAACCGCGAATCCTTTTAGGTGTAGTGGATTTAGTCCTACTTTAACAAGGAAAAGCATATAAAATATTAAACCAAATCCTTATTTCTCATGGACTATAATCCAAGTGCCAAAAATGAGGGATATGCTAGCCCCTACATCATTCATGTAATTAAAAATGGCAAGGAAATAAGATTTTAGTTTGATTTTTAGCACCCATTAGTCCCTCTTCATAAGACACTTATAGCATTATACCTAATACATGTATATTAAAAGAAACAAAAGTTATTAAATTTATCTTTAATGACAGTTGGGTGGTTCCTAGATATTGCATTTCCTACTTTTACAACCTGCTTAATTCTTTTAGAGTTAACAAGATGAGTTAGAATTCATATAGCTTTAGTACATTTACTAGTAGAAGTTGTTTAAGCTTATTTATATGCTTCTTACCTACTATCACATGGTCTATATTAGTTTAGGGCCCTGCTAACTAACCTAAGACAGCTTTATTCTATGGTTAGCTGTTAAATGGAGGTTAAGCACTAAAGACACTATTTTTTTCCTGCTCTAAGGACAATTGAACACACTCTCTATGCAAATCCCAGTTAGAAGACATTAGTCACTTGTTCTTTCAATGTGTCTTTATGAAACAAACATGGACTGATATCCTTAATTATGCAAACTTTAATGTCCTTCTACCACTTAGAATCAACTTATCAGTTGGGCTATAAATTGTTTGTTGCTACTTTATCAATCAAAGTGTTGGTAAGGACTATAAATTGTTTGTTGCTACTTTAAGTGGTATAGTTTATACTACTTAGAAAGAAAGGAATAATAGAATCTTTAAAAGGAAGAGCCAAGACCCCAATTCCTTTTGTAGAAGCACTCTAACCTAGATCAAGGAAATACTAGTGATAAGAATGAACATCAATGAAATAAGCTCAATTGTGGCATATAATTTGGAACATTTAAAAGCCAACATTATAAGAGCTTATTAAGATTCTTGTTAATTCTATAAGGTTGGTTGTGAGAGCTTTAGTACTCTGCCACACCTTTATAATCTCAAAACTTGGGTGGCTTTATTAGTTCAGTTGCTTCAACTTTTGTAAGCTAGGTATTTGGGTAGTAATACTTGGTTCTATAGTATACCTTGACTTGTTCAATGTTAAGTGAATTGCTAACCATCATATCTAAGGTATAATAGTCTATCGTATTGATCTGTGTATTTTAAGAAGTGGCCTTCTATCTCATCAGAAAATATAGTGATGGTGAAGTCATCTAACACTTTTATGGAATAGAAGTGGAGATAATAATGAATATGATATCCTCCCAAAAAGCTTCCCTTTCTGAAGCAATATTAAAAGCATAGAAAAAAAGTGATGTTGTTAGAGATGGATGAATTACTCTAAGATTTGGCCATTCTCAATCAAAATAAAATTAGGATCAAATGTTATTGATATTCTCCCGTTGGCATATACCTGATGGTTATCTAAAGTTAACTAATTCTTTTCTAAAAATCAAAGGTCTCTTTTAAGTTAGTAAAACAAACAAATATGTTTAAGAAGAATAAATAAATTGTTGATTTAAGGTTTGGGAAAATTTGGTATTAGGAAGAATAAACAAATGCATTTATATCTGTAGTATTTTTTGTTTTAATAATTATAATATAAAATTTTTATATAATTTTAATAATTAAATTTTGACAAAATATTAATAAGAGTCATTTCATCATTTACACGACAAAGGTTGTACAACTAATATACCGCACATGGTGGGATTAACAGCCACATAATGAAAATTCATTAATATGGTACAAACAGTGTCATTTTATAAATATTATAATGTAAATTAGTATGTGAGATGATAAACATGAATTATTTTTAATTTTTTACTAAATATTACAAATAATTTTCACTTTTACTAAAATAAATTTTAGTATAAGGTTAAAATATACATTTTACTTCTTTGTGTACTCACGAGAAAATACAGTTATAAATAGAAAGCATTTTCGTTAAATATGAGAATTACCATCAACCCTTTTTTACCTTTACATAAGAAATAAAAGCAAAAGGGTCATTTTTAATCATAAATTTTTTACTAATCGATAAGTTTTACTTTAACATTCTAGCGTGAATAATTATAACTCTGATATTTGGAATAAGTTAAAGTTTAACTTTATTATAACAAAAAATTTAAACGACTTTATTAAGTGTTGACTTGACACTTAAAAAATAATTTTTTTATTCAATTGAGTGGCCCCTATGCCACGTTAGTGCTAATTTGGTAAGGTGTAACTCATATTTTAATTAAATAAAGAAAATATTTATTTTATTATTAAGTATGAGACCCATCATTTTTATTAAACATTAAACAAACCTTAAATAGAAGAATTAGATTATAGGTAAACAAAACGATCCCACTTTTTAGGTTTTGTTTATCCTTTTTCGGAAATCCCTCCGGCCCTCCCTCATTCTTTCAACTCAAGCTTGGCTCTAGGCAAGGCAAGCGGAGCACCTATCTAGAACCAACTCTTATGACCCTTATAAAAGTAATAAAAAAGTTCCTATTTTATCCCTTAATTTTCATAACCTGGTATTTAACATAATTGTTTGAATTTTTCATTAGGAAAGAGATAAACTTTAACGTTTTTCAAATATTATTTTATAATTGTTAGAGTCAATTTGTGGATCGGTAAAAAATTTATGGTCAAAAGTGACAATTTTGTTAAAAAACAGAAAAAAAAGGTTTATATAAAAAATATTTAAACTTTTGTTACTATTCATAAAGTATGGTACTCATTGGCGCCGTCCTCCTGTTTCTCGATCTCCTTTGCTTCAGTGTCCAGGGTTCAGTTAGCATTGCTTATTTGCTCAACGGTTGTGTTAAGCACAAAACGATTGATTAATGTTAGGCGCAATTGAAATACTCATTTGTCAGTCAAGGTCGCCACCAAAACCTAGCAGTGCGCAAGACCACCTGCTTTTGTTTATTTGAGGGTTTTAAGGACTTCTTGTAACTATAAGAAACTTTTCACAATTTGGTGGTGGGTTTTGATTGTAAACTGAAGCCATCACCAATATTGCAGAATCAATGTCCAAGTTGAAGACCCTTAGCTCTATGTTTTGCTCTGCTGTTAAAGAAACTAAAACCACCGCCACCACCACGTTAAAGCAGCCCTCCACCACTTCTAAGGCCCTAAATACTTCTTCTTCCTCTATTATCAAGCTAGACGACTCCGACCCAGATTCTGGTACTTTGTAGTCTTAATTATTTTGACAGCAATCCTTTTAAATCTTTGCTCATCGTTTGGGTCAGTTTATAATTCTTTGCTTTTTCTTTTTATATTGTGTTGATTATTGCAGAATATAGGACAAGACATGTTTGCAACGAGATAATGGCTGTACTGCGTGGTGGTAGGTAGATTGTTTGTAAAGTTTGGATTTCGCATACGATTGTAATGAGGTTATACAGTTTCAATCAAGAATATAACTCTCCTCTCTTGAAGTTGTGTCCTTTTGTTGCGAATAAATGACCAGCCTATCTTAACTTGAGAGGATTTTTTTCATTTGATGTTGATATTTTTTTCAGATGCTGCAGCTGATTCTAGAGGAATCAAAGATGATAATTCATCTAAAGCTTCATTGAAAATTCCATGGGTTTCAAGTTTGTCTCAGATGAAAGCAAATCTGCTTCGCAAGGAACAGTCTCGAACAAGAAAACAGAAGTGGATTTTCAAGTCTACAATGTCAAATAGGATTAACCGTTTAATTGGGATGTGCGCACATAATCTTGGGACAGAGGCTATGATTGACGTATTAGGCAAATTGGGACGTGAAACTGGGCAAAAGGAATGCAGTGCCTTCATAAAGATTTGTGTAGATGAAGCTAGGAGAACTAATGATGAGGATGTTGCATTGGAACAAATTTCAAAAGCATTTCAAATTTTAACATATATGAAAGAACAGGGTTTCCAGCTAGAAGAGGAAACCTATTGTCCAGTTCTTACATATTTAATTGATATGTGTATGTTGGAGGAGTTCCATTTCTTCTGCAAGGCAATAAAGGAATGTAGTCCTAGTTCAATTCCAAGATTAGGGTACTATGAGATGCTGTTTTATATTAGAGTTGATGATGAAGAAATGATTGAAGAACTCTGCCATTGCATTTCCGTCAATAGGAGACCTGAGACTATGGACTTGCATGGTATCTATGCTTGTATTGAACTACCTAAAAACTAATTGCTTTGTTGGTATATGGACTGTAATAAATATGGTATAGAGATAAAGAAGAAGTAGATGGGATAACAAATACAGCTTATATATACTCTTTGTGACTTCTTGTTTGACATTTGGCACACTTGTTTTGTAGCAAATTACTTGTTGGCACTTTGTGAGAGAGAACAGAAGGACAAGTTTTTGCAATTGTTAGAGGTTATAGACATAACCAAGGTTTCGACATTTGACAGTGTATGCGGTATCTTTAAATTCTTAGGCAGATTATCCTTAGACCACTTTGCTGAGAAGTTCCTTCTGGCTCTCAAAAATAGTGGTATGCTTACACACATCATTTCTTTTGCTAAATGATGCATTTTGTTTGATTTCATACAAAATGGTATTATTAGTGATGAAATTAGTATTTTTTTTTCTAGTGTATAAGAAAATTACTTTATTAATACTCTTCACTAATAGATATTGCTATTTTTTTAACGAAATTATATAGTTCTGTTTGTGACCTTATTTTTTATTTTCTAATATATGCAAAATGTTCTTGTGATAAGCTGCAAACTGTGAAGCAGAAGGTATCTCAACTCTCGTATTTAATTATGCTACCAGCACCCCAAATTTAGCGGTGAGGAACTTCTCATGAATGCTGCTGGTAATGTCCTAGTCTGAGGCACATTTGCTATGCATGCAATTTGCTTCTTTATGGTAGATTCATGATATGAATCACTTGCTTGGGACTTCTAATGTCATTTGTATTTAGGTTAATGATCATTGTCTAAAACATATGATGTTTTGAAGCATGGTTGTTGCTCTGTTACATGATATATATTTGCTCTTACTCAACATTTATGATTCAATGACGAACAATTCATATCAGTATAACTTTCTCCTTCACTATCATGAAGTTAAGCTGACTACCAAGATAGTTATTTAAGGTAGGTTAAAAACATTGTTGACCCATGTGATTTGACATTTTTCTATTTCAATCCTCATATTTGAAAACTATCGCTTACCCATTATAGTATTGTTTAGCTTTCTCATAACTCCCTCCTTTATATCCATTAGTTTTCCATCTATTTTTTATCCAAAACTACATAGTATTTAAATTCTTAAGGAACAATCAATTTGTATAGCATGAAATAGGCTCTTTTAATTTGTTAAGATATCCCACATTCACTAAGAGCAAAAGCAAAACAAACCTTACATGATTTTGGTAATCATCTCCCCACAAGGTTCCTTTCGGGTAAAATTAGGCTGACTTTTATCATGGTATCAGAGCCAACACTATTTTGATGTTGGATTGTCTGTAGGTGGATAGTCTTGTGAGCTTTGCACTCTGGATGTCCATTCTTAGGCATGAGGGGGTGTATAAGATATCCCACTTTGATTAGGAGCAAGAGCAAAGCAAGCCTTGGAGAACTTTTACTTTACGAAGTAAACAAAGCTGAAATGATAATCTAGTTAAGTAATACAAATGATGATTTTAAAGTTGAGGGACTTTAGATGAAACTCTATAATTGATTCTTGTCAATTTTTTTGCTTGGGATTCTGTTTTTTAGTTTTAAAGCTGAACGATCTTAATATTGAATTTAGTCAAGTAATGTAACTATCTCTTTGTCTTGTGCGGCAATTAGTCTTACTCTTGAAGTTTTTAAGAGTTCCTAATGCTAGATATTCTGTTGTCATTACCTATAAAATTGCTTGAATATTTAACATTATGTCTTTTATTTTTCATTTTATCAATTAAGATATTATTTATATTTTACTTTTTTTTTTGGTAATTCAGAAGAATTTAATTAAAAAACAAAGATATGTACAAAAGAGTTCACGCCCTAGTGTCTCGGAGGACACAACCAACTATGCTAGCCCACAGTTCATTTATATTTTACTTAATCATATCAATCGTAGCATTTTCTTTTAACAACTCTTCGGTTTTCATTCCTCTGAGCATGAGATTACCTATAATTGCTTATAAGGTGTTCTGTCAAATGATAGTTTACTACTATTAACTCATCTCTCCAAATCTTTGTGATGTATTGGATGTGGAAAATGTTTACTATTGAAGGCTGAGGATGTGATTTTAAAATTCAACAACACTCACACTGATCTGGAGATCACACCTTCAACACAACTGTATGAGAAGCTCATATTATATTGTTGCAACTTATCTGAGGTATGACTAAATCTTCTCGATGGCAAGACGAAAATAAGTTGATATTCCTTCCATTTCAACATATGATTTCATATAATTACTTCAGGAAGCTATTTTGATTATTCTAAATTTCTTTTCTTGTGATCACAATATTGCCTATCGTAGGTGCATGTGGCTCTTGATGTGGTGGACCTCATGTGTAAAGCAGGTTTATCATTATCCATAGGCACATTACACCACATATTGCTTGCTTGTGAGACAAGCTATGAGTTTGACCTGGTATTTGTCGTCAACTACATGCTCCTCTGCTTTAAATCATTTGACCACATGCAGTTTCTATCACATGATTTATTTTCAAACTTGAAGTTCTTTTGTATTTGGACATGTAAAAGAGAGAATTGGGCTTTCTAATGAATCATCAGTTATATTATCAGCTTTTGGTGGTAGCTTACTTCTTCCTAATAAGCATTATATGCACTGAAAGGGCACATTATATGAATCTCATGGATAACCCTCAAAATTGTGAATTCATAGAAACATTAACCTAGGCCTAGCTTTGACCATTTTCTTTTCTAAACAAACTCTTTCTGTATTGCATGACTGAATTAATGGGACTGCCTAAGACTTTGGGAGCGTCACTAATCTTACAAATATGTTCAGTGGAGTCCTCAGAAGAAATGTCTTTCACAGTCAAGATGCTTCAAAATCCTCTGCTCTTTTGGTTGAAGGAGAAATTTTGCAGGCAGAATAGTGGGTGTTTGTGTCTCAAATAAGCTCTTCTAGAAGTGAATTCATCCCTGTGCCTTTTTTCATCAAGTATCATGAACATGAACATAAAAAGGTTGCATTCCATAGAAAATTTATAGTCCTGTTCCAGTTAGGTTCAGGGAAGAAGCAAGAAAACGTTCGCTTTTTTTTTTTTTCTCTTACTGATCTGGTTGTTGTTACTTCCTATAGTTGACTCCTTTTTAGCATTTCCTTTTCTTTGGTCTAGTTCTCTGAATTTCCCAGACCTTTACATCCATTTCTTTATCTTATTGTTAAGGTGAGAAGGATCTATCATATGATTTGCCAGCATGGCTTGCAAACAAACCATGATACATTTAGGAGCATCATAAATTTGAGTGCAAAAATGAAAGATGTAAGTTGTTTAATCTCTCTCTCTTTGCATCTGCTTTGCATGCGCATGCTTGTTTGCATGTGATTGTACCTCTGAGCTTCTCATCTCCCTTATTGCAAATTAATATTTTCTAAGATGCTTTCTTTAAATTGATGCTACTTTTTTTTTATTCCATGGTTTAATGCAGTTTCATGGTGCATACGCGATCCTTGATGACTTAAAGAGATTTAATTTGAGCCCCACTGTTGGCATGTATAATGCTCTAATCCTAGGATATTTTCGAGAGGTAACTTTTGACACCTTGCTAAGTAATGTGCACGGTTAGTTCTAGTTAAGGTGGAATGATTTAATCTAAAAGTGTCTAAAAGAGGAAGAGCGATTACAGGAAGTCAAGTTTTAAGCTAAGATTCTTACCACTTATTGGTTTGGTAATTGGAGTTTCTCAATTTATGCTCTACCTCCATTACTTATTTCTTCTGCAAGAATTGATGCTATTCTTCGGAGTTTCATTTCTCTTATTCAAAGAACAAGTTACTGGCTATTTATATGTTGAAGTTAAGGCTTATCTGTTTTCATCTCCCATTTATATCGATGTTTTTTCTTTTGCTGATTGCCCACAGAAAAATAAAAAGGGTGCATTAATGGTTCTTAGGCAAATGGAACGTGCAGCTGTAAAACCAGATTCTGAAACTTATGGCTATTTAATAGCCAACTGCGAAAATGAGGATGAAATTGTGAAGGTAATTGCAAACATGTGTTTTGGGTGATCTTGCCTTTGTGGTGTAGAAATTATGCAAAGCAAGTTTTCTGGAGGGTTGGCTTTTGTTTTTCGCTGTGGTGTCTTTGTAACAAACATGATTTGCTACATATAAAACTGTAATATAAATTATTACCCTTCTGATTACTGTACTGTGTCGTTATAATGAACATAAGTTAGCATACATGTGGAACTTGTTTAATGCATATGTGTCTTGAAGCTGGAATATGATGTTACCTCCTGATTACCGTGATGCAGTATTATGATGAACTTAAATTGGCGGGAGTTGAAGTTTCAAAACACATATACATGGCACTTGTTAATGCTTTTGCATCCTCTGGTCAGTTTGAGAAGGCGAAAGAGGTATTTACCAGTTCTTGAGTTCTGACTGTAGCTTCTATTCAACTAACTCTGTCAATCTAATGTTTAAGAAAAAAAGTAAAGTAAAGTTTCCATACTATTGTCGTTAAAACTTTACATCTTTATATTATCTTGCATTGGGGACAGTGACCCAAACCAATGATTATTGAGTTGTTATTCAGAACTAGTCTATTTGCATACTCAGCAACTTTATGTGGTTCTATTGGGTTTACAATTTCAAATGGCTCATATTAATAATATCCTTCCAAAATTGCATGCGATTTTTTAGTTTTAATTTTTCAAGGATTTTCATTCGTTATATAGCTCATGTTATATTGTCCTAATTCTCACACTTGTATAGTGTAGTAATCCATTTTGTGCTGAGTTGGTGTAGGTGCTTTTGGATATGGACATTCCAACTAGGAACCTTAATGAAATAAAAAACGTGCTAGTCTTTGCCCTTGTATCAAATGGACAAATATCTGATGGCTTGAGCATATATGAAGAAATCGAGCAAGCTGGCGGTCATGTGGCACCAAAAACTGTTCTATGCCTAATTGTAAGTCTTTTTGGTGAAATATTTTATGCTTTTTGTCTTGTAACAACTACAACGATCTATTCCACATCCTTTAGGAGCACTTTCAATCTGAAGGAGAGTTAAGTAGAATGCTCAAGCTAGTTGAAAGGTTGGAAGATTCTAACCATTGGATGGATGGTTGCTTTAGAGCCATCATATACTGCATTCGAAATAAGTATTTAAGGTAAATAAAATCCATTGCTTGAGTTAAATATCTATCGACAAAATATATCTGACCAACTTTTGATCCTGGGCTTTAAACTAGTTCTACCGTCAACCTGTTTAAGCAACTTAAAAATAGCATCTGTGATGACGAAGTGGCCATGGAATCTATTTTTGACGAGGTACGTTCTTGTTCCTCTATTCACCAGCTTACATTCACTTTCTGTTTCCTATTTTTTATTTGTCTCCTTTCGTGTAAGTACTAACTTTTTGTAATTGCTCAAAGACTTTATTGCTATGAGGAAAAAGATAGGCTTGAAGCATGTCAAACTTAAGTATCTAAATAATATGGTGCCAAAGTTTAGATTACCAACTTCTAGGCCTCTCTCTTTTCTGTGACGTAGGCTTTTGCAGTGGTTGCTGAGTTAGAGCCTACATATCTGCAGTTTGGTTTGGACTTGCTTCAGGCAATAAAAGATGAATTTGGTGTATTCCCTTCACGAAAATGCCTCGATTTTCTGCTCAATGCTTGCATTAAGGCCAAAAATCTACAGAGTTCTATTCTCATTTGGAAAGAATATCAGGCTGCTGACATGCCTTACAATGTCTTGAGTTATTTAAGGTACTTAGAATCGTTCTCTAATAAATAATTGACAATATAAAATAGTCACAGTGAAACTGCTTGCCTTATTAGTATTGCTGTTACCTTTTGAGTTGCAGGATGTATCAGGCTGTCTTAGTTTGTGGAGATCATAAATCTGCGAAGGTTTTGCTAACTAAAATTCCAAAAGACGATCCTCACATTGGCATTATACTGAAGAAATTTAAGGAAATTTACCCTTCATCCACCTCTGAGAAGGGATTAGAGAAGAAGAAGAAGAAGAAAAACAGAAAGGAAATGAAGAAGAATAAAGCTTGATGTAAACCTTGGTCTAGTCGTGGGGAAGTCATTTGTGAGGTTGTAACCATGAATTCTCTTTACAAGCATAAGTATCATAATTGCTTAATGAGGCCCAGACCATGTCCCCTGTTCTCAGGCGCTTTTACAAATTCCAATTTCGGTAAGCTCCGGCTTCTCTGAGATAAATTATAAATTAGGCACAGTTAATAGGAAATGCAAGAAAGAGACACTCCAATCACAGCGGTTAAGAGAATGACCGCTTCCTATGTAGGAAATGTGTTAGGAGATGAGCGACACGAGCCCACTCACCATCATTACAAACTAACACAACAAACCGTACAAGCATAATATGATTTTGAATCTAATAAATTAGGATTCATAGGACCAAAGAAAAATTATGAGTTATAAACAAAATATTAATTATATTTCACTTTTTATTTTGTATTATTAGATACTTACGACTCCAATAAAATATGTGCTTATTTATTTTAATTAAGGATAAAACTTAGTTATGTTACATTATCATCTTTTCAAAATTTAATACTAAAATTTTTTATTTAAAATTTTGTGCATATGTTTAGAATAATTCGATGTACTAACTAAAAAATCAAAAAATATATAATTAAAAATTTTATACTATTGTAAAGATTGAAACTTCTAAAAATGTTCTAAATATGACGGTCAAGTTTATTTTAACATTGAAAATTGTATACGTCATCACCGATTGAATGACTTATGTTCTCGTTCCTCCTTTTTATGTTTCACTTAAGACTTCCTTACGCCTTTCCTATTTAGTAAATGGGACTAATCATTCTTCCTTCTTGATTTTGGTTGGTTATCTTTGACCTCTATTTCTGCCTTCCCCATCTGTTCACATATCACTTTATTCAGTGATGGAGCCAGGAATTTAGGATAGGGGGCCCAAAAATTAATTGTTTTAAATTTTGAGGGTTCAGTATACTACTGACCCTTAAATAACTCTATCTTTATATATATATATATATATATATTAAAAATAATTTTTTAAAAAAATTTGGGGGGCCACAAGTCTTCACTTAGCTCCGTCGCTGACTTTATTCTTTGTTTTTACTATCGTCTCTATTTATTTACCTTTTCCTCTTCTTCTTTGCAACTTTTCTTCCTTCATTTAGCTACTCAATCGACAGGCAAATCACTTGAGAATTCATTTTGAGTTGAGGATAGTTTACTGCTTCTTTCCACTTTTCTCCCACAATACCGTTAGAAAAGATTGAGATTGAGGGAGGGCTTAACCAATGAGGCCTTCACAAATTTGATTTAGAGACTAGTGCTTAAAAGATTATTGAGGTTGGTCTATGACACTTCAATAGCAAGCCAATTTTACACCAAAAATGAAAACCTAACATTCGTATGGAGAAGATGAAATAAAAGTAGACACCTATATGGATCAATATATACAACGTGCCATTAGAGTTGGTCTACTAAGAGCCTAAGTAACTTGCAAGCTATATTAGGAAAAATTTTATATGGATGAAGCTATAGTTGGAATAAGAAGAGTAAGTTATGCTAGGAATTGTGTAATGGTTGATGTACATTAAAAGTTTCCATAATTAATTCTACTTATGAGGCTAAGAGAAGATGACAAATTGTTTAAAGGCACTGTCATAGTTTCATATGAGTGGAGGCCTAACTTAATCTACTAAGGTAAAAAAAAAAGGATGTCAATTGGTAAGAAATTTCAAAGAGGGGAATATTATCAGTTAATAGGACGTGACCTGCCTGAGCAACAAGGTACAGACACTGGCAATAAGTATAGTCAGTAGCTGCTGGCAGCGCCGGCCCTGGGCAGGGGCCAGCGGGGCACCTGCCTAGGGCCCACTATAAGAGGGGAGCCCCTCAGCTCCTCTCTATGCCAAGTTATTGAAGTTTTTTTGGATGCATCCCATGACTCTTTGGTTCAAGAGCAAGTCAATCAAGTGTTAAAAATAAGTGTTAAAAATAATGACAGCAATGCATCCCATGACTGCAATCCGCAACGGCAAAGATTGCAACTAAAAATAAGTGTTAAAAATAAGTGTTAACAGAAAGCTCATTGCTGTCAACCATGGCCATTGACTATAGCTATTATAGACTTTAACGTTACTATAACGTTAAAGTCATTAGAGTCATTAAATGACTTTTAGAGTCATTAAATGACTTTAACGTTAAAGTCATTTAATGACTTTTAATGTTAACATAACGTTGTTATTTTTTTTAATATAGGTAATTTGTGGTCCCCTATGCTTATAAATAGTCTTGAAATATTTAAGTATACTTTTATTTTCTAATTTCTTTATTTTCATCAATATATGTATTTGAGGTACTCCAACTCAAAAATTAGCAGCAAAAAATTTTACGATTCTGGTTACGTAAACTTATAAATTGAGTCATTTATGTTTCATACAAATATGTAAACTTAAATATATTGTTAATTTATTGGGGCCCTTTTTTTTAATTTCGCCCCGGGCCTATAAAACTATAGGAACGGCCCTGGCTGCTGGCAATGAGCATAATCAGTACTAAGGAAATCTATTAGAAACTTATGAAACTATGTCTATAATATTGGAGAAGGATGCTAAAACACAATTAAAGGAGTTGGAGATTAAAGAATAAATGACTACTGCTAATGGTTCTCAAATTAAGAAAAAAAAAAAGGTGAATAACGAGGTTAAGCGCCAAACTCCCTTTATTAACCAAAATAGTAGCTCTAAGGATTTACTAAATGAGCAAACAGGAATGTGCAATCTAGGTAATAATTGCAAAGTTGCTAATAGGAGGATGTCAAATAGGAAAAATAGGGCTAAAAGCTCTAAAATTATTGGAATGTAAGGGGCTTAATATCCCCAAAATGAAATTCATGCTTACATGGATGCATTTTATTGAATAATTTAATAAAAATGCATGCTTATATGAATGCTCTATGTAAGGGGCTTAATAGCACCA